>RCUC01166040.1:0-51915 GCA_003697995.1 Taxidea taxus jeffersonii
AAAAAAAAAGTCTCTTGCTTATAAAAGTATACATATTGGTTACAGAAAATGGAAGGAAGGAAAAATGAAACAAAACTATAATAAAGAATATTATGTCACTTATAATCCCACCACACAGGTGAAACCATTATTAATGTTGTCTCATATTTCCCGTAGGATTTTTTCAGATGGATATTGGTATGTGTGTTTGCATGCACAAGGTGTGTATTAAGTAAAATTGGGATTTACTGTAAGCTGTTAACTATTTCTTGTTATTGTTATGTTGTGAACATTTTCTCCTGCAATTAACTATTCCTTAAAAACAGGACTCTTTTCTGAATGATTGTGAAGTATTTCACTGTAAAATTGAATTGCATTGCCTTTAACCTTTTCCATATTGTTGAAATTTATATCCTATTCATGGATATTCTAAATGAAGCTCCAACTGCATATTGTTAAAATAATTACAATAATGACAAGAGTGAGAAGGTAAAGTGGAGAGAGATAGCAGTGGGGTCCAGCCTGCCTCCTACCATTTGGCACAAGGAGAAGACAGGAGTGCTCTTCTCTGGAAGGAAGTCAACCATGAGCCATTTTCTTATGGTGAGCCACTAAAGCAAAAGAACCCAAAGAGTGAGAAACCTGCATGTTCAGACAGTGGCAGGAGCTAAACGGGGGTGCAGACAATCAAGCTGCAGCCAACTCTCCGGTTTCAGAGAATTGTTCAGTGGAGAGTTCCCCCAGCTCTCAAAAACAAACCATTTTTTTTTTTAATTCATGTAGTCCAATACAACCCTGCTGTCACTCAGCTGACCTCAAAGGCCAGTCCACGGGAGTCAGAAAAGCAGAGAGCACAGTTTTTTGTTGGAATCTTTAGGATTTTCTACATATAAGATCATGTCATCTTCAAACAGAGACAATTTTGCTTCTTCTTTCCTGATTTGGATGACTTGTATTTCCTTTTCTTGCCTGATTGCCTTGGCTAGGATTTCCAGGATTATGTTGAACGGGACTGATGAGAGTTTTTGGTTTTCATCTTTTTTTTTCTTTTAAGATTTTATCCATTTATTTGAGAGAGTGAGAGGGGCGGGGTAGAGCATGAGAGGGGAAGTCAGAGGGAGAAGCAGACTCCCTGTGGAGCTGGGAGTCCAATGCAGGATTCCAGGATCATGACCTGTGCCAAAGGCAATCGCCTGAACAACTGAGTCACCCAGGTGCCCTTTTTTTTTTTTTTTAAGATTTTATCCATTTATTTGAAAGAGAGAGAGAGAGACAGAGTGAGAGAGAGCATGAGAGGGGAGAATTGTTTTTCATCTTAGAATAAGAGTTCTCCACTTCTCCCCATGAAGCATAATGTTAACTGTGACCTTGTCATATACAAACTTTATTCTGTTGAGATATATTTCTTCTACACCCCGTCTGTTTAGTTTTTTTATTCATGAAAGAATACTGAATTTCATCAAAGGCTTTTTCTATAGCTATTGAGATAATTCTATGTGTTGTATCGTTGTTCTCTTAATTTAATGAATCTTATTTATTTATTTGCCTGGGTTAAGCCATCCTTGAATAGTAGGGACGAGTCCTACTTGATAATCATGCGTGATCACTGCCGTGTGCTACTGGCTTTCGTTAGCTAGTTGGATTTTGTTGAGCATCTTTGCATCTATAGTCTCGAGGGATATGGCTCCAGTTTTCTTATCTTTTTTTTTTAATATTTTATTTATTTAACACAGAGATTTCGAGAGATCGAGATCACAAGCAGGCAGAGAGGCAGGCAGAGAGAGAGAGGAGGAAGCAGGCTCCCCCGGAGCAGAGAGCCCGATGAGGGGCTCGATCCCAGGACCCTGGGATCATGACCTGAGCCGAAGGCAGAGGCTTTAACCCACTGAGTCTGGGTGGCTCAGTCTTATAGTGTCCTTCTCTCGCTTTGTTATCCGTGTAATGCTGGTCCCATAAAATGAGTTTGAGAGTATCCACCCCTCTTCAATATTTTAGAGGAGTTTGAGAAGGATTGGTGTTAATATTCTTTAAATGTTTGGTAGAATTCACCAGTGAAACCAACTGGTCCTGTGTTCTTTTTCCCCGGGAGGAGGACAACTCTATTATTTACATGCTGGGTGATTTTGTGATTCAGAGTACTTTAGTTCTAGCAATTCTCAAGTTTTCACAAATTTTACTTCCACAAGTACAGTTTGGCTGAAGTCATATTTAGCACAGTTTGTCAATCCAAAACTGAATTCATAATTTAAACGTCTACAGGGCTACACAAATTCCTGGTGCCATGCATATAGGACCAGCTGTGCCCAGCTAACGTTTCATCACAGAAGAGCTAACAGCCCTCCAAAAAACCAAATAATCACCTGGAAGGAAAGCAGGAAGGCAGGTGCTAGACACTAGAGTCTTCCATGACTACCCATACAAACACGGGATCCATCACTTCCCTGGGAACATGGTTAGAATTTTAATGTTTTGAAATCACTGATTGCTACATTCTTCCAGGAATACTTCTCAGGAAAATCCTCAAAGGGAAGCATAAAAATGTAGGTTTTGAATTCATTAAACTTGCTTCCTAAGTACTCTGAGCTATTCTACTGTGAAAGAGTTGTCAAATGACCTGGGATTTCAAAATCTGAGACCTAAAAACATACCAACAGAACCATATATGTGCCATGATAAGTATTTGTATTTTCATTGGGTGAATAGGTCCATAAAGAGGCAATAAAATGTGTAGTGTGTTGGAAAGGGGGCTCAAAAGCTACAATGGCTTCCACATGTGGTTAGCAATGTTATCACTCCAAAACGAACCTAAAGAAATAGGGCATGGGTTTATCAAATAGGTCAGCATGGTTGAAGCTTTGTCTGATACTTTGCTCTGAAGTTTTTCAGCGACTAAGGATTACACAATATTATTCTTCAAACTGGTAATATTTCTTTACAGTGGTGCTTATCAGAGGAGAAATCCTGCCATCACACTTAGTTTGAGCAATGCTGAAGCAGAGACATGAATTTGCAGTACATGCAGACCAAATAAATATGTCTGTGTCCCGTAACTTGAGGGTCTGAGAAAGGCTTTCTGGAAACAGAGTCTAGAGTGGAAGGGCATGAAGTGAGTTCATTGGCAAATGCTCTCCGGAGGTATACTTGGAAAAAAGCATGGGGAAGATAGGAAATGAGCAGAGGGAAAAGCCATTTTGCAATGAATTTGTGACAGAAGCCTCATCCTACCCTTCAGGATGTCTGAATGACTGCTCAGATGCCCCAGATTGAGGTAAGAGAATGTTATAGACTAAACTGTGCTCCCCGCCAAGTCATATGTTGAAGTCCTAAGCCCCTGTACCTTAGACTGCAACTGTAATTGGAGCTGGAGAGAGGTAACACTGTTAAACCAGGTCATATGAGTGGATCCTAATCCAGTAGGACTCCTGTCCTTATCAGAAGAGGAAGAGATACCGGAGATGCACAAACACAGAAGCGAGACCACGTGAGGACACCATGAGAAGGCAGGCAGTCACCTGCAAGCCAAGAAGAGACACCGCACAAGAACCCAACCCTTCTAACACCTTGATTATGGACTTTGAATTCCAGAACTAGAGCAAATAAATTTCTGTTGTTTAAGACACCTGATCTGTTGTATTTTGTTATGGCAGCCAGAGCTAACTAAATACAGCCAGGGTTCTTTCCATCAAACAGTATCTCATTCTGCCTAAAATTCCAGCACCATAATTCCTTCATATCACCAGCAACATATTTCATTCATTCACTGAAAATAGTAATAATGATAATACTATCGGGGTGCCTGGGTGGCTCAGGTGGTTGAATCTGCCTTCGGATCATGTAATGATCCCAGGGTCCTGGAATCGAGTCCCTGCAGCAAGCTCCCTGCTCATCGGGAGTCTGCTTCTCCCTCTCCCCTTGTCCCTCCCCCAACTTGCGCACTCTCTCTCAAATAAATAAATAAAATATATATTTTTAAATAATACTATTATTCACCTTGTTTCTGTCTCAGGCACAATGCTATGCACTAACAATATAATGATTCTCATGCTAGACACAGTTCCTGCCCTCTTGAAGTATCTAGGCAAAAGGTAATAATAATAATTTAATAAGGTAAGTGCAATGATACAGGATGAACATGATCATGGAAGGGCAGATGTGGGGTGATTAATTAGACTTGGGTGGTTGAGAGGACTTCCGGTTGAGTAGGAAACTTTAGGCTGAGTGGGGGATAGAATAATCCAGGAATAAAGGCCAGGAAGTGAGAAGTAATGGTGTATCCTACAACAGAAGGGTGGGAGGGCGCACACTGGTAAGGTGGGGGGGGGGGCTGCTATTGGAAAGTGACTGAGCCATCCAAGGAGTTTTGACCTTATACAAAGAGCGAAGGAGAGGTGTTCGCAAGATCGAAAGTGAAGGGATGAGACAGAATTGGTTTTGCAGAGAAAATTGGTCAGGCTGTAGAGTGGATTCAATCGAAGATAGGCTGCAGATGAAACATGGATTAGGGAATGGTGTGATGAAGCGAGACCAATCCCGGGGCATTTGCGGGATATCAGGAGAGAAAGCGTGGTAGCCTCTTAGAGGGAAACTGCTGTGAGGACATAGCGAGCTTTCCCAATCTGAGCCATAACTGAATAGAAATCAAGAAGGCTTTGTGATTGACTGACAGCCAGCGGTGAAGTCAAAGGAAGAGTCATTTGGGAAAGCAGGTGGACGGTGGCGCCCTCCCCAAGAGCAAGGAGGACAGCACAGAGCGGCTGGATTCCGAGCGAGATGAGGATGCCCTGATGAAGCGAGTTAGGGTTAGCGTAGCTCCAAGCTAGGGGAAGAAATATGCCCATGGTTTTGGCACCACTTAATTGGAGATAAATGTTAACATTTTGGAGTAGATTCAAAGAGCAATTAAGAAGAAAAAAGAATTAGCAAATCATAAAACCAGTTAAGTATTTTCTCCAAAAGCTGAACAGACTCTGCTCCATGACGATAGGGAGAAAAAAAAGGTCGCCAAGAAGAAACGCTCTAAAGGAGAAAAATGTCTCAGTCACCAAGGATAAGCCTCTTGTTTTCATCAGCTCAAGTTCGAAGTCACCAAAGAGGGAAATATTTATGTCAGTCATGAAAATACAATCTGTAAAATGGAAATATAACTATTGTGTTAAGGAGACTACTTCATTATTCTGCAGAATAGATGTGTTTTGGGAAAGGTATGATTATACCACACTCCAAAACCGAGAGGAAGAGACCAGTAGTGAGGGCACAGAACATCCTTCTGAAGAGGCAAACACTGGGGCCCCTGAGTTGCCCAGTCAGTCAAGTGTCTGTCCCCGGCTCCGGTCATGATTCCAGGGTCCTGGGATCGAGCCCCGCATCGGGCTCCCTGCTCAGCAGGAAACCTGCTTCTCCCTCGCCCACTCCCCCTGCTTGTGTTCCCTTTCTCACTGTCTCTCTCTCTCTCTCTCGCAAATGCACTCGCTCATTCATTCTCTCAAATAAATAAAATCTTTGGGGGAAAAAAAAGAGAGACAAAAACTGAAGGGACCAACAGAAGGAAGAGGAGGAGGATGGGCACCCCTAAGTTAAGGCAACCTAACTGCCTATGATCAGCAGGCAAACCCTTCAGAGTAGTGTCCTGTGACACGTGGCAGCACTGGCTATGGGGAGGGGCGTGCAAAGCAGAGACAGTCTCCACAGTGACCTGAGCGCCAGGGGCTGGGAGGGACCAGGAAGGAGAGACATCGTGAGGTATCCCAAAGTCTCCCCCCGCCACACCCCACATGCACACATACACACACATACACAAACTCATACACACACCCCACAGGTGCACACAGAGCCTTCCTGTGCACACACACCCACTCTCACACACACACCTTTCATGCCGACATGCATACATGCTCATACATACACACCCCTACACACACGCTCATACGTACACACATGTGTGTACTCTCACATAGCCACTTAGCCAGAAGAAGGAATTTCAAGGGGTTGCTAGCCGGAAGAAGTAGCTGGCCTGCTCGGGGCCTCGAAATCATCATTTGTCACTGTTGCCGTAACCACTGTGAATATTCTAGTGGGAAGCCAAGGAAACACCTGTTACTATATAAACTACAGGAAGGGACTATATAATAAGCGAGGGAGGGAAAATTAGTGACCCAATCAGAATCCATCCTCTCAATTGTATTTTTATTTTATTTTATTTATTTCCGAGAAAGAGAAGGGGCACACACAAGCTGGAGAGGGAAAGGATCTCAAGCAGACTCTGGGCTGCATGTGGAGCCTGACACGGGGCTTGATCTCACACCCCTGAGATCATGACCTGACCTGAAACCAAGAGTCAGACGCTTAACCGACTGAGACATCCAAGCACCCCTGCATCATCCCATTTTTAATCTCCAACTAGCAAAGGTCTTGAAGCTTTGTCTGTAAAGCTGTGTCTCCCATAACAAGCCAAAGCATAGGCTCTCCCTCTCTGCCTGCAGAGAATCCATGGCAGTCCCTGGGGGTGGGGGGGAGGGTTGTGGAGCAGTGAGCGGGGCCAGACTTGCCCTGGGAATCAGACACAGTCTGCCCATCAGGAAGCTGATCCTGTAATAACTTTGGATAACAGGAAATGTTTTTAAGACAATGTATTTTTATTTCATCACTACGCATTCTTCTTTGAAGTTAAAATCCTGGTTATGATGTAAATAACACAGTCACCCCCAGAAATATTCATCGAGGGACTTTATGTACTATTGCCTGGGGTTCTCTGCCATAATGGAATATAAATTCCATTGGAGGGGGAGGGAGACAAAAATCAAATGGATATGAAAAATACACAATCTGTCCGATGGTGGTAAGTCTATGATAAAAACCAAGAAGAGGGACGCCTGGGTGGCTCAGTTGGTTAAGCGGCTGCCTTCGGCTCAGGTCATGATCCCAGCGTCCTGGGATCGAGTCCCACATCGGGCTCCTTGCTTGGCAGGGAGCCTGCTTCTCCCTCTGCCTCTGCCTGCCTCTCTGTCTGCCTGTGCTTGCTCTCGCTCTCTCTCTCTCTCTGACAAATAAATAAATAAATAATCTTTAAAAAAAAAAAAAACAAGAAGAAAGACTAGAGATAAGCATCTCCCCTCTTCCTTCTCAGGTGGTTTTCCATCTTCTGGAGGCATCTTCTAGAAATTCCTTCAGTGAGGATCTGTTGGTGACAAACTCTCAGTGTTTATCAAAATTGTCTGTACCTCAGCCTTCTTACTGAAGAGCAGTTTGGTGGGATATTCAGCTCCCCGTTGGTAAGTATTTTACTTCAGTACTTTATATTGTTTTCTTCTCTTGCGGCTTCTGTTTTGCTCTTGGGACCTCCCCTACCAGTCTAAATTGGTTCTCTGTTGTGTAATCCATGTTTCCTCTCTGGCTGCTTTAAGAATTTTGCATTGTCTTTAATGTTTTATCATTTTTATTACAATATGTCTAATGGCAGATTTCCTTTCAGTTACCATTCCTAGAAATTTGTTTTCTCTTTTTATTTTTTAATTATGTATTTATTTTAAAGAGCAAGAAAGAGAGTTGGGGGGAAGGGGCAGAGAGGAAGGGAGTGGGCATCTCAAGAAGACTCAGTGATAAGCAGGGAGTTGACAGGGAGAGGGATCTCATGACCCCAAAATCATGACCTAAGCCATATTTGAGAGTCAAGCACCCAACCTAGCCACACAGGTGCCCAAAACTGGTCTTTTCAATGAACCACTTTTCATGTTTGTTAATATATTCCTTTATTGTTTCTTCATTTTATTTCATTATTTTTCTTTTCTGAATTTTTTCTTCTTAAATTCTCAGATTTTCTTTTTTTTTTTTTAGATGTTTATTTATTTATTTATTGAGAGAGAGAGAGCAAGAATGAGCGAGCACAAGCAGAGGGAGCAGTGGAATGCGAAAGAGAGAAGAAGACTCCCTGCTGAGCAAGGAGCCGGACTCAGGACTCCATCCCCGGACCCTGGGATTATGACTCGAGTCAAAAGCAGACGCCTAACTGACTGAGCCACCCAGGCACCCTGAGTCTTTCTTTTTGAGACTAAATATTTCTCATAAAATAACTCTTACATCACAGGCTTTCAGTTTAGCATACATTATTATGATCATTCCATTTTTAATATTTTTTAAACTTCCATTGAGCTTCCTTCTTTAATCCACGAGGTATTTAGAAATGTGTTCCCCAGCTTTCTAAGTGTATGGGGTTCTTCATTTTTCTAGTTAATTTCTCATTTAATTTCACTGTTCTCAGAAAATGTGGTCTTTGAAATTTTCAAGGTGGCCTTTATGATCCATTTATGGTCAATGTCTGTACATGTGTTCTTCTAGAAAAAAAATATGCATTCTTGAATTTGTGGATCCAAGAGTTTCTAACATGTTATAATATTGTTAGGGGCATTTTAACTCTTTCGTGTCCTTATTGTTCTATCTCTTTTGGTCTTGGAGAAGTGAAAAGTGCATGTTAACTTATCTCACTATGAAAGTGGGTGTGTCTATTTCCCCTAATGGTTTTTTTTCCCCCTTTGTGTGTTAAAGGAAATTAGGTGCACACAAGCATTGTTGTTTTCTTTCTGGTAAAGTTAGCGTTGTATCATGACGAAGATTTATGGCTAGTCGTTCTTTCTGCCCCAAGTCTAGTTTTTCTGCTAGTTTTTCTAGCTTTCTCTGTGTTCGTCCGGGAATCCAGCCCCTGGAAGGACTCATTATGCAATCGTGACAGCTGTGGTCCTTGAAGCAGCTGTTCCAGGACTCTCAGGATGCAGGGTTCTCAGCTCTCTGAACAAAGGTAGAGCGTTTTATGCTTCTCAGGAACTGATAATGACTGCTCGGAGGAGCTCGGCCCTCTTGCCCCTTGGGCCGCAGCAGCTTGCTGCCCCGCGATGCACCTGCGCCTGTCCTCACCCGGTCGCCGGTCCCCGTCCCTCGCTGCGGGCCGCCGGCGGCGTGGTCCTGGGCGCTGCGTGTGGCCTTCTCGTGCGCGCAGGCACGTGTCTGCCCACTGCAATGGGTGGGACCCTCAGGGCAGTGCGGGAATTCCGCCGGGGTGGCCTCTCCTTTGGGACAGTCCCCCGCCCGCCCGGCCCCTGCCAGCCGCCAGGTCCCTCCCCGCCCCCGCGGCCGTGCTACCTCTCCCGGCAGCTGGGCGCACAGCCTCCCCCGGGGATTCTCCTGGGGCCCGAGGGGGGCGATCAGGAACCCTTGCCGGGGTCGGGCGGGGCACAGGCGTGACGGCTCCCCTCTGCACAGGAAGGGCAGGGGGAGGGAATGTGGCCGCCTCCCCGACTGTGATCTTCAAAAGACATCTCTCCTCCACCTTCTCTCTCTCTCCCTCTCTCTCTCTCTCTCTCTCTCTCTCTCTCTCTCACACACACACACACACACACACACACACACACACACACACACACACACGAGAAAAGAAGACCAACTGGTTTTCCCTCTTTTTCTGGACTTTGTCCCATCCTGACAAATTCGCTCAGGAGCTCACTCTGGCCTCCTAGCAAAGTACCACAGACCAGGGGACATTTAAAAAAAAGGTACGTCCCCGCAGTTCTGGAGGCCGGAAGTCCCAGATCCAAGTAGCCTCAGGGTTGGTTTCTTCTGAGGTCTCTCTCCTTGGCCGGCAGGTGGCTGACTTCTCCGTGTGCCCTCTCCAGGTCTGTCCTCTGGGCACAAGTGCCCCTTAGGCTGTCGCCACAGTAAACACCTCGCATGGGTCTGTGGCCCATATTTAAGCCCCCTCATTCACACATAGTGGCGTAAAGCTCCTTCTCAACTACTTCAGATGGGTTCCATGAACCCCCTTCCAGTGGTTGAGCACTGGGAAAACAAAATGTGGGAGTTTGGGGAGAAGGGGAAACAGCCCTTTCTCTTACAACAGAAATAACTCCACCCGTGCCAGGAGAGTGCGGCACAAGTATAGACACGAGAAAAAAGTCCCTGGCATCATCCTCGCCAGAGGTAAAGGGGAAAAAATGAAAGCAGAAGCTGAGGTGTTAGAGCTGGCTGGGCCCCAAGACCTCACCTTGGATTACACCAGTTCACTGCACATTTTTCTTTGACTACCTGATAAACATTAATGAGAGTTAGAGATGGATTTGTTCCAGAAAGCATTTCACCAACGTAAAAACTCATAGCGAATATAACTGACCACAGAGCCATTCCTCCGGGGTATTTTTTTTTTTAAGATTTTATTTATTTATTTGACAGACAGAGATCACAAGTAGGCAGAAAAAGAGAGAGAGAGGAGGAAGCAGGCTCCCCACTGAGCAGAGAGTCCGATTGGGGGCTCTATCCCAGTACGCTGGGATCATGACCTGACCTGAAGGCAGAGGCCTCAACCCACTGAGCCACCCAGGCACCCCTCTCTGCGGTATTTCTTCACTACTTTTTGCTTCTGGCTGAACTTCTGGAGCAAAGCAAAAGTATGAGCTTCTCTTCACACCTATCACAACACCTTAGCTGAATAAGGTTTGTTTTCCCTTTATCCTAATCGAGTCTCTTAAAGCACAATAAATGGGCATGATGCCAATTCACTTCTGCCTGGCGACGCATTTTCTAGCTCCATCCATCTTGTGCTCTGTTTCTTTAACCACTGCTAAGAGCCACAGGGATGTTGACTATTTTGTTCACTGATGAATCATTACGGACTAGAACACCTTCTGACTGATCAGTAACTAGTTGTTCAAAGAATGAACAAATGGATAAATGGATAGATGGCATGCTTTCCTAATAACATAGAGAATAATTAAAAATGGCTCTAAACCAATAAAAGGGGACATGTAACTAGGGAAATACATCACGATTAGTAAGATACAATTTTTGGAGGAAAATCTCTGAGAAACTCATTCAACTCATTCTAAAGTTGTACAAAAATTCATTGGCTATAAGAATGGGATAATAAGGGGCGGCTGGGTGGCTCAGATGGTTGAGTGTCTACCTTCAGCTCAGGTCATGATTTCCGGGTCCTGTGATCAAGCCCCACGTCGGGCTCCTTGCTCAGAGGGGAGCCTGCTTCTCCCTCTCGCTCTCCCTCTGCCTCTCCCCCTGTTTATACTCTCTCTCTCTCTCTCTCTTGCAAATGAATAAATAAAATCTTTTCTTAAACAAATAAAAAAAAAGAATGGTATAAAATACACAAAAATGAAAAATACTGAACTAGAACAATATATATTGGCCTGAAGATCTGTTCATAATATAAAGTTAAGTGAAAAAATCAAACTACTAAAGTAACAAGACTAGCATCACATTGTTTTTTAAAAGTTTCTATTAGTGCAGGGGCGCCTGGGTGGCTCAGTGGGTTAAAGCCTCTGCCTTCGGCTCCAGTCATGATCCCAGGGTCCTGGGATCAAGCCCCACACCGGGCTCTCTGCTCAGCCTGGAGCCTGCTTCCTCCTCTCTCTCTGCCTGCCTCTCTGCCTACTTGTGATCTCTGTCTGTCAAATAAATAAATAAAATCTTTTTTAAAAAAGTTTCTATTACTGTGGTTTACAAACTCATAGTTATTGACCATAGAGAACATAATTTCAAAAGGGCAGGATTAAAGTAGGAAACCTCAAACCTGAGTTATAAACCCATATATTGCCTATCTCACTGAAATAAGCATTTTATGTTGCCATAACTTTTTTTAACCAATAAGACTTTAAAGGTTTAATGTGGAAAGGGTTTATAGAACACAAAGCTTTTCCTGGAATATAATGTGGATATCAAGCAGCTTTTGGATTTATATATGACATAGTAGTTAGATGCAAAACTAAGTTAATAAATACTTGAGCCAATTAGGAAAATAATTAAATCAATTAAAGAATGTCTATATTTTTCTTGCATTGCTTATACAACTCGAAATATTTCTAAATAGTTCAACTAAGTTAGTGTGCAAATACATCCAAATTGCAAAAGACCCATTTATTTGAAGAAGGAAATAAATGAATATCAAGGAACCATTTCATGATTTTGTTGTTATGGTGGATGGTTCGACTTGCTGGATTTACATTAATTTCCTATACTGTTGACTTCAGCAATCTAGAGCATTCGAAATGTCACAGGCAGGTCTATGGTCCTGAATAAATGGAGTATATTCAGCCTCAGAAGCAGCATACACTAGTTGGTCTAGAATCTCAATTTATTTACTAATAATCAGTAAGTGAGTATCAAAAGTATCTCATTATTTTGACATTTTCAAAACGCACACTTTTTTTACCTACTTTGTGAAATCTTGAGACATGCCTCAAATTCTGAGCCATTCTGAGATTTGTCTCTATATTTAAAAAATTAAGGGGCACCTGGGTGGCTCAGTCATTTAAACATCTAACTTTGGCTCAGGTCATGACCTCAGGGTCCTGGGATGGAGCCCAGCATTGGGCTCCCCACTCAGTGGGGAGTCTACTGGTCCCTCTGCATCTCCCCCACTTGTACTCTCTCTCTTTCAAATAAATAAATAAATAAAATCTTCCTTAGAAACTAAATGCTGAACAAATCGGTGGTCCCATTACATCTGGAATTGCCTTAAAGTCATTGTAAAAAATCTCTGAATTAACAGAAGATAATGAAAGTTCTTTGGTTGTTTGGATTAACAATAATACTCAAAAGATTTATTATTTACAATGCTAATGGAAAAATCTTACCGAGCATTAATGCAATAGCAATGATTTTATCTTAAAAATTGTAACTGAGGGGCGCCTGGATGGCTCAGTCGGTTAAGCGTCTGTCTTCAGCTCAGGTCATGATCCCAGGGTCCTAGGATCGAGTCCTACAGCCGGATCCCACCTCAGCCGGGAGCCTGCTTCTTCCTCTGCCTGCCATTCCCCCTGCTTGTGTTCTCTCTCTTCCTCTGACAAATAAATAAATCTTTTTTTTAATTGTACCTGATGCTTAATAGCGTTTATGCTACCTAGAGACATCATATAATCAAGTTTTTAAAATAAGAAATCGTTTTTAAAATAACTATTAAGGAAGCAACATCTACTGCCCTGAAATGGAGCATAAAATGTCAGTTTTTAAATAAACAAGGAACAAGTGTAAATCATCCTTTGACAAGCTAGCAGTGCAGAAATGTATATTAAAGTTAATACTATCCATAATCCCCTAAACCATATTCACGATAGTGCGGATGACATATATATCACTTCCTCCAGAAAAATGGGTGGAAAGTCCAATGTGAGGAATTTAGAGCTACACAAAAGAAAAATCTTGTGACTTAATGTTATTACTAATATAATTACAGCTTCATGTAAAATTAATCAAAAGCAGTATTTTCAGGGGTGCCTGGTTCAGTCAGGAGAGCATATGACTCTTGATCTTGGGGTCATGAGTTCGAGCCCCACATTGGGTGTGGAGATTACTTAAATAAATAACTTTTCAAAAAAGTGATATTTTTTAGAAGAATATAAAATAGTATGCATTTAGATTTTCGCAATTGCTTCCGTTTTAGATAAAAAGCTATCAAAAATCACCTGTAACTAAGGCAAACAGAATGTTTTAGAGCAGTGCTTCTCAAAGTGTGGTCCCGACATAGCAGCTGGTTGCACCACCTGGGAACTTCTTTTTTGTTTGTTTGTTTAAGATGTTATTTATTTATTTGACAGACAGATATCACAAGTAGGCAGTGAGAGAGAGAGGAAGGGAAGCAGACTCCCCACTGAGCAGAGAGCCTGATGCAGGACTTGATCCCAGTATGCTGGTATCATGACCTGAGCTGAAGGCAGAGGCTTTAACCCACTGAGCCACCCAGGCACCCCACCACCTGGGAGCTTTTTAAAAACAAGTCCTCACCTACCCCATCCCTCGACCTGCTGAATCAGAAGGGAGTAGGGTCTGACAACTTGTTTCTTAACAAGCCCTGTAGTGATTCAGATGCATGCTACAACTGGGCAACCATTGGGCTAAATAAAAACAATCCAAAAGTATTTTATTTATTTTTTTTAAGATTTTACTTATTTATTTGACAGAGACACAGCGAGAGAGGGAGCACAAGCAGGGGGAGTGGGAGAGGGAGAAGCAGGCTCCCCATTGAGCAGAGAGCCCGATGTGGGGCTTGATCCCAGGACATTGGGACCACGACCTGAGCCAAAGGCAGAGGCTTAACCCACTGAGCCACCCAGGCGCCCCCCAAAAAATATTTTTTAAAAAACCATCCTGTAGAACAAGAAGCAAAAACAGTTAGCACTTCTCAGCACAGAAACCCAATGGTTGAAAAAATGGAAACTGAATAAATTGTTGTCGTTTTTCCCAACATCAAATAATATCGAAAACCACCATTACATTAAAAGAATGTTGTCTTTATTTTGCCCCTCTTAGACTTGAAGTTTCAAAGTTTGTTCATGTGATGGTCAGTTTCATCAAATAGTGCTATCTGTGCCTTGGTAAAGTGATGTACAAATTTGTCAACCTAAGCTCACTCAGTTGTACAAGGGATTGTGGGAGAATATTACTTTTTTGAATTGGGAATTACTTCAAACGGGGCCCCATTTTGCTAATCATGCTACTGGCCAAGCTCCTCATTGGTCCACTTCCTTCAAATCAACGGTCACAACATTTACACCCCTAGCAGAGGGATACCTTTTTAATGTTTAATTTATAACAGTTACCTAATGACCATGTACAGCTGGGATTCCTTCACTCTCTCTAAAATTTCTCATTTTTTCAAGTTAGAAACCCCCTGGTTTAGGCCAGATTGAAGTAGTGGTCCCTAAAGTTGGAAGAAAATTCTAGAACCTGAACACTAGAACTTGAAATCGTAAAGAAGAACTAAAACTTTACTAATGTTTAGTATATGGCTTGACTCTGCACCAACGTGGTCCACAGGCAATAAGGTCATATGTCATACGTAATAGGTGAGGGATCATGAAGGAAAAGGAGGAATTCTACCGCGAGGAGGATTTGTAGTAACACCTCACCCTCTCATTCACGTCCAGAGAATGGCTATGAATTATAGTTTACCAATGCTGGGTAAGTCAATTTAAGAATTATCTGGGTGGCTCAGTCAGGTAAGCGTCCAACTCTTGTTTTCAGCTCAGGTGGTGACCTCAGGGTCAGAGGATTGAGCCCTGAGTGGGGCTTGGCACTCACCAGGAAGTCTGCTCGAGCTTCTCTCTCCCTCTCCCTCTGCCCTCCCCCCAACTCATGCTTGTGTTCATTCTCTCTCTCTCTCTCCCTTTAAAATAAATAAATAAAATCTTTTTAAAAAATCTTTTTAAAAGGGGCGCCTGGGTGGCTCAATGGGTTAAAGCCTCTGCCTTCGGCTCAGGTCATGATCCCAGGGTCCTGGGATTGAACCCCACATCGGGCTCTCTGCTCAGCAGGGAGCCTGCTTCCCCTCTCTCTCTCTCTTTGCCTCTCTGCCTACTTGTGATCTCTGTCTGTCAAATAAATAAATAAAATCTTTAAAAAATCTTTTTAAAAAAAGAATTATCTTACACAATGTTAAATAAATTAATCTACTAAATACACAAGTGTCTTAAGATATATCCTTTGTTATGGATCGAATTTGTCATCCCCAAAATCCGTGTGTGGAAGTCCTAATCCCTCATATCTCAGAATGTGACCTTACTTAGAGATAGGGTCTGTGCAAAGGTAATAAAGTTAAGCAAGGTTATTGGGGTGTGGGCCATAATCCAACATGACTGGCATTTTTATTAGAAGGAGAACTTTGGACACAAATACAGAGAGAAGATCATGTGAACAAGGAGAAGGGAGAAAACAGTCACCTACCAGCCAAGGAGAAAGACATAGAACGATTCTCGCTCACAGCCTTCAGAAGGAACCAATGCTACTGACATCTTGATCTCAGCTCTAGCCTCTAGACGGTGAGACATCATTTAAGCCACTCAGCCTGTGATATTTTGTTAGAGAAGCTTCAGCAAACTGAAACCAAACACCCATCCATGAATAAACTTCAGATGAAAGATGTTATTTACCACTAATATTAAACCAAGGGCATAACAAGAAAATGATAGAGTTGTTGCTTTCCTCATATGAGTTCTTTATTAGTCATCATTCAAAGTAAAACTAATAACCATCTAATCAGATTTGACCAAGAAAAAAATGACTCTCTCCCCAAGAAATCAAAATTACCAAAACCAAACCAAAACAAAAAAAGATTTAAAATGCGGATGTTGAACAGGGCACCTGGGTGGCTCAGTGGGTTAAGTCTCTGCATTCGGCTCAGTTCATGATCTCAGGGTCCTGGGATCGAGCTCCAGATTGGGCTCTCTGCTCGGCAGGGAACCTGCTTCCCCATCTCTCTCCACCTGCCTCTCTGCCTATTTGTGATCTCTCTCTCTCTCTGTGTCAAATAAATAAATTTGACAATTTATCTTATCTTTATCAATTTAAATCTTAAAAAAAAATAAAATGTGGATGTTGAAAATATGGATGATTCTGAGTACTTGAACCTCCAAAAATTCTGAGTCTCCTTCTCGAGGAGAAGCAACCATGCTCATCTGCCTAATGAGGCTGACCCTACCTTGTCTGAAGGCCCAGTAATAGCTTCTTTTGAGAAAGCCTTCTGGCAGCTGCTCTCCTGCCCCACTCCCCATCACTCCCCCAAACCTCCATGGAGTCGGAGCCCACTCTGCCCCTCGGGAGCCAATTACAAGACAGTTCCAAGGAAAGAGCTAGCTTCACGCCAGAAGGAACACCTGGTTTGTGGAGGTTCTGAACCCTCAGGGAATAGGTGTGGACACAGATTCTGAAGAGGCTTGTCTCCAGAGGGAAGAGCTCAACGAGAGACAACAGACGCCATCTCTATGGTGACGATCCTTCCCTGAGATTCCTGGGAATCTGCCAGTCCCAGCGGCTGGAGGAGGGAGTCTCTGGGCCTGCCCCCTGGCCTGACTAAAACCTGAACCCAGAAGCAGACTTGGCCAAATGAAGCTGAGATGCCAGAAATTCCCTCACATCAGGTAAAGAAGGAACCTGAGGACTCAGGGAGGTAGGAACGGGGCAGCCGATTTCTGCTTGCCACCCCCGCTGGTGGCCCTCACAGCGCCCAAAGGATGAGAACTTCCAGAGCTCTAAGATTTAGAAAAATGAAAGCAAGCGCCACATCTGTGGAAAGCATGGTGGAGGCTTTCCTCTCTGACGCACACAGGGAAACTGAAAGAAGGGTCTGGATTTGGATTCCAGTTCTGAAACTCTCCAGCCTGGCACCAGACACTAAACTGTTCCATGTCTCAGCTCACTCATCTTTATTTTTATTTTTTTTAAGATTTTATTTATTTATTTGACAGAGATCACAAGTAGGCAGAGAGGCAGGCAGAGAGAGAGGAGGAAGCCAACTCCCTGCTGAGCAGACAGCCCAATGCGGGGCTCGATCCCAGGACCTTGAGATCATGACCTGAGCCGAAAGCAGAGGCTTTAACCCACTGAGCCACCCAAGCGCACCCTCACTCATCTTTAAACTGGGATAGCGAAACCTTCTGACAGGGTGCACTGAAAGCTACTCTCATTTGTTTTAATCAGATACGATAAGACATGCAGACACAGAAATTACTGTAACAAAGAAAGTTTATATTCGTAGAGCCCTGGGATCAGGATGCATGCCACACGGTCACATGGGGAAGCGCCAGGGATGGTCAGATGGCAGAAGAGGGGTGAGAGGGGAGAGCATAGCTTAGGGTCCTTACTGGGGTTTTCACAGGATACACATGCAGAGTAAGTTTGGGGCTGGGTCATTTGAAGCAGGCTCTGAGTTTTAGGGGTGGTCCTCAGTTGTCCCACATCTAACCCTGGGGTGATTTAGGGCAGCAGAATATTGGCTTAGTGTTTGAGAATTTGATAGAGGAGATGGTCAGAGCCTGGGACTGGTTGGTTTGTGCATCAAAGGCAGGGAACTTCTTTGCTAGCTCTAGGAAGTGGTTAGGTCTGGGAGGGGCTGTCTCTCCAGGTTCAAGGCCACACATCCCAGAACATCAAGGATATGGAAAAAAGGGGGCACCTGGGTAGCTCAGTGGGTTGAAGCCTCTGCCTTCGGCTTGAGTCATGATCCCAGGGTCCTGGGATCGAGCCCCACATTGGGCTCTCTGCTCAGCGGGGAGCCTGCCCCCCCCCCCGCCTGCCTCTCTGCCTACTTGTGATCTCTGTCAAATAAATTAATAAAATCTTTTTTAAAAGAAAAGAATATGGAAAAAAAAAACACAGAGTTAAGATGCAGGGCGAGTGTCAGGCTGAAATGATGCAATGTGTGTAAGGGTAAAGTAAAGAAGAATACTTTTTTTTTTTTAAGATTTTATTTATTTATTTGACAGACAGAGATCACAAGTAGGCAGAGAGGCAGGCATAGAGAGAGGAGGAAGCAGGCTCCCTGCTGAGCAGAGAGCCCGATGTGGGGCTCGATCCCAGGACCCTGGGATCATGACCTGAGCTGAAGGCAGAGGCTTTAACCCACTGAGCCACCCAGGCGCCCCAAGAAGAATACGTTTTCTTAAAGGCGGTTAGAGACCAAAGCCTGAGCACTGAGGGAGAAGGTCCTGTGTTTCTATCTGGTCTCTGATCCTTAAACCACACAGATTACTCTTTTCAGAGAACGTGGCCTCCGAGCACGCCCTTCTCAGCTCTTTCTGGGTGCTCTGAGGAGGGACCTGGGAAACACGGGGTAAACACCCCGTGTTTACCCCATGCCTCTGACTCAGAAGGACCTCCCCGGTCCTCTACGGCATCTGCTCCACACCTGCCCCAGCGGAGAGGCAGGAGGAGAACTCCGCAAGGCACACGCGGGGAGTGCACGCAGGTGTCCTTCCTGCCCTCTGAGAGACCCACACAGACAATGACCAGACTAGTGATAAAGTTAGATCTCTGACCTAACACCAGCCACCACCTGCCCAGGACACCAACCCCTTCTCTACAGTCCCCAGCCCAGGGAGGTCAGCCCGCCTCCAGGCAGAGCTGCAGGAAGTCAGCCCATGGTCTGGAGCCACAATCCAGGAAGCCTGACAATCCGCCCCAAATGGCCAGGACTTGATTAATAACGGACGGCTTCCCTGATTTTTGTCCCTGCTTCCAACTCAGGACCCACCAGAGGAAACCAAGTATGCGTCCCTTTCCGATCCCATAGGAAGCCCCACTTGTGATTAAGCTGCCGCCACCATCCGCGTGCCCACAACTTCCAATGAGGCCACACCTGGTGCACGTCCTTCTGTCTCCACCCAAGCCTCCCCCCTGGCAGACACAGCAGAGATGACCTGGAGCAGGCTCCGAGCTCATCCAACTCGGACCCTTCTTCCAGTTCTCAGATGTTTTCAACCCCCAGAGAGGGGGCAGAAAAAGGTGGCACACCAAGCAATCCTCCACGTGTGCTGTGATGGTAGGAACACCATACTCTGAAGGCTTAAAAGACAGGATCTTCAGAAACTCAAGAAGCTTTCCCCCACTCGCCCTGAGGCAAGACTGAAAGGTCTCTCGGGAAACTCACAAGCAGAAACTTGACTCTTATCTTTCCTGTGTGTCGCTACTGTAACACCCCTGAGGAAGACAATTTAGAATTAACAGAAAACCTAAGTGATCTATCTGTCAAGCACAATGTTTGCACCTTCCACGTATCCTAGCGTGAACCAACAAACTTTGAAAAACGTGGTGAGATAAGGGAAAACATGTAAGTGCTAACCGGATAATTAATAATAGCAAAGAATTCACGCTGATGTAATAACGTATGGCAAGAGTATTATGTGTGGGTTTTTGCTTTTGCTTTTTAAGAATTCTTTTCTTGGGGCGCCTGGGTGGCTCAGTGGGTTAAGCCTCTGCCTTGGGCTCAGGTCATGATCTCAGGGTCCTGGGATCCACCCCTGCATCGGGCTCTCTGCTCAGCGGGGAGCCTACTTCCGCCTCCCCCTCTGCTTGCCTTTCTGCCTACTTGTGATCTCTTTCTCTGTAAAATAAATAAATAAAATCTTTTAAAAAATTATTTTCTTTTAGAGAATAGTGAAGTAGTTATGGGTAAAATAAGACACCTGGAATTTGCTTCAAACTGTCCAATGGTGAGGAAGATGGAGAGGACGTCAGGGCTGGATGAAATGAGATTTGTTGATAATTAGGTTGAACCATGCCTAAACGGGGGATCATTACATTGTTTTACCTATGTGGGGATCCATTTGAACATTTTGATAATTTAAAAAAAAATTTCAAGTTAGGCTGCTCATGCTTTTTTATTTTCTGGGTTTTTTTGTTTTGACCTTTTAGGGTTTGCAGACTCAGAGCAATGGCCCTTCCCAGGATTTAGCCAATCCCTAGAGATAGTAAAGGACTTGCCGGAGAGAGTGCCTTGAAGTGTAAACCAGCCAACCCAGAGCTCACCTCCCACGACCTTCTTCCTCAGGCTCGCTCGCTCAGGACCAACATCCCCCAGCGCTAATCAACCAGGGCCAGGTGCTGGACAACTCAGGACACCCCTACACCCAAAGCCCACGAAATTATTCCAGCAAGCCAACCCTAAGCCTGCTTACCCTGCCTTCCTGTTCCTCTAGAAACCACACTAAATGCTCTTGCCCACACCTTCCCCTCACTCCCTCTGTCTCCTGACAGCCCTCACGCTTCTCCACGCGCCTCTGAATGGCATGCCCTCTTTTCTTAGAATCTGCAAATACAACAAATCATCTTTTCAGTGGCAGGTAGCTCCTCATCTGTTGGTCTCACCAACCTTGAAAAATAATAAAACCTACATTTTAAACAGAAGTCTATTTTGAAACTCAAAAGCGTAGGTTTACTTTCATTTCTCTTTATATTACTACTATAAACAACTCTTCCCTAAGGGACTGAATTTGGACTACCCTTCACCCTGAGCTGAGTGAAGCAAGTTGGAGAGGAAAAAAACCTATCAGCAAGGATCTCATGCTCACGATAATAATGATAATTATCTTGTCTTAACTGCAGAGTTAAGTACCCAGTAGGTATGCTTAACCAGTAGGTTAAGTCAACTTTTCTTCCTTAATAGATAAAAGTCAATATGCTTTTATTTCCCTCCTTCACCCCCGCCACTGACCAAGTGCCCCCAAGTATTTTTAATAAATGGAAATCCATTTTGATCAACTTACTGCTATAGGATTCATGGGACTCTTCTACTCTCTGTAAACAGCCTCGCTGATTTCTCAGAACAGAAAATATTTAGGCTATGCTTTTGTGAGTATATACTTACTGGATTTGTATCATGTCATTTCTTCCAAAGGAGAAATATTCAAATAAAGAATATTTAAGTTCAAAATAGCCAAACGGGGGTGCCTGGGTGGCTCAGTGGGTTAAAGCCTCTGCCTTCGGCTCAGGTCATGATCCCAGGGTCCTGGGATCGAGCCCCACACCGGGCTCTCTGCTCAGCATGGAGCCTGCTTCCCTTCCTCTCTCTCTGCCTGCCTCTCTGCCTGCTTGTGATCTCTGTCTGTCAAATAAGTAAATAAAATCTTTTAAAAAAAAAATAGCCAAACGGATTCACACAAGATTATGGGTTTTGGTAATTTTTTTTTTCAGCTCCAAAGCTGGCTGAAGGAAACCATCTAGACATGTTCATTTAGAAATAAGAACTTGTATGCTGGAATAAAGGCCCATGTTTACAGATTAAAATATGTATATTTATGCATAATTATGTAAAGTTACAGAGACAAAATATAAAAGTTGTACCGCTGTGATTAAGAGATCTTGCCAATTGCCTAGAAGTGAAAAAAGAAAGAAATTTAAGCATCTTCATTACATAAAATTTAAGGGGTATATTAGTTTTCTAGGGTTGTTAGAACAAGTACTACCAAGAAGTTTGCTTAAAACCACAGAAATCAATTCTCTCACAGGTCCAGAGGCTAGAAGTCCAAGATCAAGGTGCTGGCAAGGTTGGTGACTCCTAAAGGTCTAGAGAAAGCATCTGTTCCATGCCTCTCTCCTAGCTTCTGGTGGTCGCCAACAACCCTTAGTGTCCTTGGCTTGTAGATATATCACTGCTATCTCCTACGGTCTTCACGTGGCCTTCCCTTGCTACATGTGTCTTTATTAACATCATCTTTTCTTTGTCTGTCTCTCTGCATCTCGGTGTACTGTTGTTTATAACGACCCTGGTCATTAGATTAGGGCCCATCTTATTGTCTTAACCAATTTTACCTGCAATGGCCCTACTTCCAAATATGATCACACTCTGAGCTTCTGGGAAGACATGAATTTAGGGGGGACACTC
This sequence comes from Taxidea taxus jeffersonii, assembly GCA_003697995.1. NCBI lineage: Eukaryota > Metazoa > Chordata > Mammalia > Carnivora > Mustelidae > Taxidea > Taxidea taxus. Next base: position 22,124 of record RCUC01166040.1, read on the forward strand.
ACTTTTTAACCCAGTACTGGGGGGGAAGTATAGATGAGTGAAAATACCTAGAATCACATTTGATAACATAGGGATATGGGCTAGGTCTATGTCTGGGATACAATATAAGATGTATTCATCCTAAAGTATTTTCCCATAATCTGGGTTGCTTACCTGTATGATCTAAAATGAAATGAAATTTGGGCTCAAATCCACAGCATCCACTTTTCCACAGTTAACCTACTAAGTCTGCTCCTCCCACCGGTTTTTCAGAAAAAGGAATTAATCATCATTTATGTGATAGGCACTATACCTCCATGCTAAAGACAGAGTGATAAATAGGATATGGTCCTTATCCCATGAGTTTGCATTCTAATGGAGAGATGGATGTTAAATTGTTCTATATATGGTGGGTGTAACAAACCTGTTGATGAGTTTTTATTACTCTGCGTCTGAGAGATCCCCAAGATCACCTACACATTCAGTAGTTAGTTCACAAGGAAGACTCCAAGGACCCAACACACAGTCATAGTCACAGCTGATTTATTACATCAAGAAGAATACCAAGCACAATCAACAAAGGAAAAAGGCATAGAGAGCGAAGTCTGGTAGAAACCAGGCACAAGCTTCCAAGGGTCCTCTCCCATTGGAATCACACAGATTCCTGAGCTACGAGCTGTGACCACAGATGGGAAATGTTGTTAGTAGAGACTCAGTACCCAGGGTCTTTTTAGGGACTGACCATGTAGACAGACTCTGCTTGACTTGGACCAAAGAAAATTCCTGACTCCCAGAAAGATAGCAGGTGTTCAACATAAACCCTACTGTTTCTACAATCAGGTTAAGCACAGTAAGCTACCCTTGCCACTTAACAATGGGATCTCTTCTGAGACCTAAGTTCCCAAGTGCACCACCCAAGTGCCAAGCTAGTAAGCAGGACTTCCCAGGGTCCTGGAATCAAGCCCCGCATCAGGCTCTTTGCTCAGCAGGGAGCCTGCCCCTCCCTGTCTCTCTGCCCGCCTCTCTGCCCACTTGTAATCTCTGCCTGTCAAATAAATAAACAAAATCTTAAAAAAAAAAAGTAATTGGGAGTGGGGTTGGGGCATGCTCTGGCTAGCTTGCTGTGCTGGGTCTCTCCGGGGCCTTGCAAAGGAGGTAACCTGGTGCTTGTATCTCAGACAGGTCATGGTGAGGTATGTTGTAGTTGTGTGATGATTAATCATTTCCATAACATATAATTTTGTAAACAATGCAGAAAAATGGCACCAATAGGATTATGAGAAATGGTGCCTGGGACCTAAATATTAGATCCAAATGATGTGGTTTGCAACCCCTTAAGATTATTTTGCCCGAGTTTCTGGATGACTCGACTGAAGTTATAGGGACTTCGTAATTTCCTATTCAGGGATTCCTGTGATTTAAAGGATGGGGCCCTGGTTAGGCAGATTGCATGACCATCAGCCTAGTGCCTGTCTGGTGAGAACACTGGGCACTAAGAAAGCCATACTCATGACTATAGTCCATCTTGATGTCTCCTGACCTCTTTGCTAAAAATATGTATTTTGTGCTTACCACACTATCTTTAACATTTATAAGGTGTATTGTTAGGGGCTTCGTTTTCTCCAGGACCCAACGCCAGAGATAGCAACCCCTGAAAAGTCGGGATCTGGGTAGGCTCCCAGTTACAATGGGCTGATTCTGGGCATGAAGTGAAACTGATCAGGACTTGGAGGCAGCAATGAGATTTTTCAGCCTGGCTTCTGTGAGTGATCAGAATTAAAAGAAATAGATTGCAGTATTGTTCACTAAAGAACCGTGTGTGTGTGTGTGTGTGTGTGTGTGTTTTCTTTTTCTGGCAATATAAACAAATTTCTCTTATACTTTGTGCCAGAACTATTTGTTTCCTTCTAGCATTCTGTTCTCCCTCTCTTTCTGATAGGACTAACTCTCACCCCAGGTTAAGGCCACTCAAAATAAAGACTATTTCTCAAACTCTCTGTCCACTGGGTTTGGCCATTTAACTCTGTTCCGGCCAATAGCATGTAAGTGGAAGTAATGTGTTTAATTTCTAGGTCATGGCCCTCAAGGGAAGAGACACCGCCTCCCCTTCTTTTTCTGCTTGTTTAGAATGCAAGACCAGCAGCGGCTTATCTTGGCAGATAACAGCAATGCTCTAGGGTGAGTCAACTAGTTTGTCAACACCACAGAGCCACCATATCCACCATATACTATTTCATCTTGTTTGTGGGTCTCTGTTTTAGATGCTGAACCTATATCCTAATAAGCCAGTATAGCTAGGGTACTCGTCTGCCTGGGATGCCACAACAAAACGCCATTGATGGAGTAGCTTGACAAAAGAAATCCATTTTTTCACCAGTCTGGAGCCAGATGCTCCAGACCTAGGTGGCCACTGACTCAATTCCTGATCACACCCTTCTTCCTGGTTTGGGGAGGACCGCTCTCTCTGTGTCTCCCCACCGCAGGGAGAGAGCTTTGATGTCTCCTCCTCCTCTCACGTGGGCACTAATCCCATCAGGGGACTCTACGGTCACGAGATTATTTAAACCCAGTTACCTCCCCAAAGCCCCATTTCCTTATACCAGCACAATACGGATTAGGGCTTCAGTCTAAGAATTAGGAGTACAGGGGCACCTGGGTGGGTCAGTGGGTTAAGCCTCTGCCTTCGGCTCAGGTCATGATCTCAGGGTCCTGGGATCTAGTCCTACTTTGGGTTCTCTGCTCATCGGAGAGCTTGCTTCCCCTCTCTCTCTGCCTGCATCTCTGCCTACTTGTGATTTCTCTCTCTGCATCAAATAAATAAAATCTTTCAAGAAATAAATAAAAATAAAAATAAATAAATAATTAGGAGTACAGGGGTGCCTGCCTTTGGCTCAAGTCGGGATCCCAGAGTCCTGGAATCGAGTCCCACATCAGGATCCCTGCTTGGTGGGGAGCTTGCTTCTCCCTCTGCCCCTTCTCCCCACCTGTGCTCTCTCTACTTCATTCTCTCTCTCAAATAAATAAATAAAATCTTCAGGAAAAAAAAAAAGAATTAGGAGTACAGGGACACACACAATCAGCCCACACGATTCCACCCCTCCTTAAGCAGGAAATGAATTGAATCAAGACTTCTAAGTAGGTTACAAAATTTGCCGGAGGATGAGAGCCAGGCTTGCAGGGTAGGGAAGTGGGAACATTTGCCGAACCCATACTGCAGTATTTGGCCTGCAGAGACCCCGCAGACCACACCTGGTGCTGTGCGTGAGACAGCAAACTGCTAGCCCAGCTGCCGCAGCTAACAGCCCTGGGGCCGTCTTCACCCGAACAGAGACGCTTGCCTTCACGGGGTCACTTCCCACAGTCTGCCCCGGACCCATGTATTTGGTGGGTGGAGATCAGGTCACACATCTAACTGCAAGGGATGCTGTGAACGTCTGGCTTCTCTCCTGGAGAGGCAAACGGGGCCACCACACAGCCGGGGAAGCTATGCACAGCACACTCTAAGGGCTCCATATCCCTCCTGGTCAAGAGAGCCGCTCTCCGTGGAGTCGGACGGTGGGTGGACCCGTAGCGCTCTGCAAACACTGCTCATACAAATGCCCCCCGAATCTCAGAGACTGCAAGAGAGTCGAGGTGGCATTTGCCACTCATGCCCCAGCCACAGATCAGTCATGTGCTCAGCAGGTCAGCCGTCCATGTGGTGGTCTGGGAAGCCTGGCTCCTTGCATCTGGGGGCTTCCTCATTTGGGCGGGCAGAGCAAAGACCCACGGTCGTCCTTTCCCATTGCGTTGAAGGAGGCACACACAGCTCATGCTCAAGGTGAGAGGCTCTCCTTGAGAAATGAGTCAAAGCCCTCACAGAACTATTGGTTCCAGCCATTACTGACACCAGAGGGGAGGCTGAGAGGATGTAAGGCAGTGGACAGAAGTTACCGGACACACCTTCACTCATTGCTTGCCTTCAAAGGACATGGCTAAGCCTCACTCTGAATCCACAAATCTCTTGAGTTTTGTTGAATACCTAAATACACCTAACATTGGGATATATATATATATATATGACAGATATATATATATGACAGATAGCAAAAGTAACCTCAATGTCCTGGTCAGCCTGAAACCAATCATAAGCTAGTGTCCAACTCCCTTAGGTCTAGGATGTGGCAAAGCCACGTAACTGAGTCATCTTGTCATTTCTTGCCCTAGCTACAAGGAAGTCACTCCCCACAGCTCCCATGCTCTTCTGGAAATCACTCTTCTGCAAATCCCATTCACTGTTTCTCCCTGATTCTTCCAGGAAACTTCTAATTGCTCTGCCTCTGATCTCATCCTCTCTTTCTCCATACAGCCCATCCTTTTCATTGCCTGCCATCTTCTTTAAACATTCAAATTTGATCATGTTGTTCTCTGGCTTGAAATCCTTCCATGGCGCCATATAAATTTCTTCATTTGGCAAACAAGGCTTTCTTGAGCCTGCCTCTGCCTATCTCTCTGCTGGCTTCACTTTAGATCCCAACATAGATCCTACGGCCCAGTCCTAACCAGCTCTTCAGGATTCTTTGAATCATCTGTGTGGTCTCCTTACCTCCAGGCCTTTGCACACATTTCCTCTGCCTACAATAGATTTCCAACTTTGTTTACATTCTAGAATCTTTGTCATCTTTCAAAACACAGCACCAGAGTCACCTCCTCTGGGCAGCCCTTCTTGACTGCCCAGTCTGAGCAAATACCGCCCCCCCCCCCGTATCTCCCCCATAACATCACGTGCCTATCCTTGTGACAGAATATCATATAGTTGGACACATATGTATTCCTCTATCACTGAACATGGTGACTGTGCCAATATTATTCAACTGTGTAGTCCCAGTAACATTACAGCAGCTTAATAGATGTCAGTGAAAGGGAACAGAGCCCCTTTCCTTCTTCCAGCAACTTGGCTAGAAGTAAAACCCTTATGCATGTACTATGTCCTGAGACTCTAGTTTCCCTAGGTCCCTAGGGCATAGAAATGACCATCTCTGTTCTCCAGATTATTCCAGATCTTTGTGACAGATGACATAGGTTGCATCAATACCCATTCCCTACTTTTGCCTTGTTCTCATGTTCTATTCTTCCTACTGAGGCACAGGAAGTAAATACTTGACTTTTCAGCCTTTAAACCAGGCATGGCCATGTGGGCCAGCCCCAGCCAATGAGAAATGAGCAGTAAGCCCCAGAGAGGGCATCAATTTATGAAATAAAAGACAAGTTGTTACAATGGGAAGGTCTTTGGCCCCTTCACTCTTCTCTTATTTTCCAGCCTGGGATGTGCTTGTGAGGCCTAGTGATGCTGCAGCTATCTTGTGACCATGAATCCAACAAGCTTGAGAATGAAAATCCCACACTGAGCTAGGCAGAGCAGGAGGATAAAAGGAGTCTGGGACTTTTGTGACATTGCTGAGCACTGAGTCAGTCCTAAACTGACCATCTCCAGATTGTGTTCTTTAAGTTAAAGAGACACCTAATTGTTTGCACTACCATAGGCCAAGGTATCTGTTATTTGCAACCAAAAAGGTTTCTAAAAGACATACTGCACTATGGAAGTATACATTTCTTACCAATCCAGATTCCTTGGATTTTATATATATATAATGGCCAAAATAGGTACTATTTATTGAGCACATATTATACACCAAAATGGCAGTAGGTTTTGACCATTCATTATCTCACTTTCATCCTCTCCTAGGAGCTAGCTGGTATTATTACAACAGAATCCTTTTTAAGAATGGGATAATTCAGTGTGAGAGAGGGGAAGAAATTCACCTCAAGGCACACAGTCAGTAACAGTCAGAGCAGGCACCCAGGGTCTTAACTCCCTTGCTATTCTGCAAATAACTCCAGGTATCACATTTCACTTTGAGGGAGGTAGACAACATTCCAGGCTTAAAGCTTTTCTGATACCTGAGAAACGTCAATACAACAGAGCTTGGCTCATAATGCGCGTATGCCACCTGTCCACAAACAAAACTAGTGTAACCTAGGGAAGCGGTGTCATTGTAGAAAGCTCAAGGAAATATGAGCAGTTTATCCTTTCAGAAACCAATCAAAGGAAGCTCTTTGGCTTTGAAATGCAAGGGAAACTGGGCAGTCTGGATAGAAGATATTTCTTTTTTTTTTAAGATTTTATTTATTTATTTGACAGATGGAGATCACAAGCAGGCAGAGAGGCAGGCAGAGAGAGAGAGGGAAGCAGGCTCCCTGCTGAGCAGAGATCCCAATGCGGGACTCGATCCCAGGACTCTGAGATCACGACCTGAGCCGAAGGCAGCGGCTTAACCTACTGAGCCACCCAGGCGCCCCTGGATAGGAGATATTTCGACAGACTGTTCTACATGGTAAAGTCTCAAGAAATTTTGGAGTTGTCAGCTGGTGCTGAGGAGGGAATTGGACCCTGGAAGAAAGAAGGCAGACAGGAAGGGACTACAGTGGGGGCAGGGCCTGCTGGAGGAGAGAGAAGTTCCCTCTGGCAGAACAGGGCAGGAAAACTTTTATAGGGAGAGCAATGAGGAGCACACAGTCTGACGTTGCTTTCTACTTACGTTGTAATTATCCTCTGAAGCTTCGGGAACATCTGCTAGTACAATAGCCTTGCTTTAGCACTGTTTTGGAGAAAGAGGGAAGCGCTGTAGTTTCAGAAATCGACACATAGTGACCAAGAACAAAATGAACACAGTTCCCAGGAATGAGAAGATGACCATTTCCAGCGGTGAACCCACCTACCCCATGGATTGATTCTGTATTTTTCTTAGGTACACCGAATCTAGTAGACCCTTGGAAGGAGCAGAAAAAGACCCAGGTTGAGGAGAAAGGCTGGAGTTTGAGTTCGATCCCCAATGGTCAATGATTTAATCAATCGTGCCTAAGTAATGAAACCTCTACAGAACCCCTACATGATAGGACTGAGAGAGCTTCCATGTTGGTGAACACAGTCATGGCCCTGGGAGAATGGCGCACCCAGAGAGGACATGGCAGCTCCAAGACCCTTCCCATATCTTGCCCTATGCCATCTCTTCCATTTGGCTTTTCCTGGGTTGTATCCTCTTATAACCACCCAGTACTAAGCACTCTCCTGAGTTCTGTCAGTCATTCTAGCAAATTACTGAACCCCCAATCGATAGCCAATTGGTCTGAATTACAGGTGACAACCTGGAACTTATGACTGGCATTTGAAGTGGGCGCAGTCTTGTGGGACTGAACCCTTAAACGTGTGACACCAACTCTGAGAAGTTAGCGTCAGAATCGAAATGAATTGTAAGACACCCAGTTGATGTTTGGCGTTGGAGAAATGGTTGCTGGTGTGGGAAAAGATCCCCACACATTTGGTGTCAGAGCTATTGTGAGTACAAATGTTCCAGAGAGGATAAAGTTACAGAGAAGGACGGCACTGAATTAATAGGGTGCTTGAAGTCACTTGGTGTTTGCTGGCTTGTTAAAAATTGGATGACCAGGGGCGCCTGGGTGGCTCAGTGGGTTAAAGCCTCTGCCTTCAGCTCAGGTCATGGTTCCAGGGTCTTGGGATCGAGCCCCACATCGGGCTCTCTGCTCAGCAGGGAGCCTGCCTCCCCCTCTCTCTGCCTGCTTGTGATCTCTTTCTCTGCCAAACAAGTAAATAAAATCTTTAAAAAAAAAATGGATGACCAGGGGCACCTGGGTTGCTCAGTTGGTTGAGCGACTGCCTTCGGCTCAGGTCATGATCCTGGAGTCCCAGGATCAAGTCCCGTATCGGGCTCCCTGATCAGCAGGGAGCTTCTCCCTCTGCTTCTCCCTCTGACCCTCTCCCCTGCTCATGCTCTCTCTCTCTCTAAAAAAAATTTAAAAAAAAAATGGATGACCAGCAGTGTCCAATAGGAACATAGCCACAAATGTGAACTACATATGTAATTTTAAACTTTCCAGCAGGTATAATTTAAGTAAAAAGAAATGCATGAAATTAATTTTCATAATGTTTTCTTTAACATAATACATCTAAAATTATCATTTCAACATCATTTCAACAAAGAGTGTTTGAGATATTTTATTTTATTATTCTTTTTCTTGTACTAAGTCTTCGAAATCCATTCTGTATTTTATTCTCAGCTCATCTCAGGGTGGACTAGCCCCACTGCAGTGTTCAGTAGCAATGAAACTTATCTCCAGAAGGTTTCAAAGAACTGTTCAACAATTTTTGTGGGAATTTGCATAAAATATAGTATCATCTGCTTTGATGTCTCAATTTTTTTTGCTATTTTTTCCCCATTATAAAAGCAACATATATTCATTTGTAGAAAGTTGATAAAGGGGACCCCTGGGTGGCTCAGTCGTTAAGCATCTGCCTTGGGCTCAGGTTGTGATCCCCGGGGCCCTGGGATCTAGCCCTACCTCAGGCTCCCTGATCAGTCAGAACCCTGCTTCTCCCTCTCCCACTCTCCCCATTTGTATTCCCTCCCTCTCTGTCTCTTTCTCTGTGTCAAATAATAAATAAAATCTTTAAAAAAAAAATTTTTTTAAGTTGGTAAAAGTAAAAGAAAAAAATGAATCCACCCATAAATCCCCCTTCAGAAATAAACACTGTTAAATATTTTAATATGTGGGCTTCTAAAGCAATACATAGAGCTCTCTTAAATGTAATCATATTCAGTGTACAAAATACAACATACAGGTTTCTCCCACCACTTGAAAGTACAGCGCTCCTATGAAGCCTTTCATAAGCCAGAATCACATATAACAATGAAGCAGATACTACTAATTCACATGGAAAAGGTTTTGAGTCCTCCCAGATCCAAAAAAAATGACTTATTGGGCTTTTCTGAGACTTTAGACACATCTTGTTAATGGATGCACAAAATAAATGCAGGTATAGCCCAGATGCTCACAGACATAGCTGAAAGCTTTGGCAGCTTAATGCTAATATGCTGGGCCTTATCTGGGGTGGGGAGCTTGGCGGGGCCACTCTGGCTACTTGGAGTGCACGCTACCTCTTGAACAGTTCCCTGCAACACAGACGTTGAATGGTTGTTGGCTTTTTTTTTTTTTTACCTTTTCCTGTAAAAGCAAAAATCCTCCTCAGATTTCTTACAGTCAGTGAACACAGGTACTAACGTAGGTCTTCTGTAAATGCAAAAAGGTGTTAAAGCATTTTTTAAAAATGGGGGATAGGGGCACCTGCGTGGCTCAGTGGGTTAAAGCCTCTGCCTTCGGCTCAGGTCATGATCTCAGGGTCCTGGGATCGAGCCCTGCATCAGGCTCTCTGCTTAGCAGGGAGCCTGCTTCCCCCTTTCTCTCTGCCTGCCTCTCTGCCTACTTGTGATCTCTCTCTCTCTGTCAAATAAATAAATAAAATCTTTTAAAAAATAAAATAAAATAAAAATGGGGGATACTTGTAGTAATAATAAATGCTATCATATTATTAATATAGTAATTATACATAATACTATTGGTCATGGTATATATAGTATTATATATAATACATATTATATTAGTAATAAATATGGAACAGATTGAGATTGTACAATACATGCAGTATCATTTGCTTGCTTTTTCACTTTTGAAGGAGTTGGATGCCCAAACCGAGCTCATCTTTTTCTGCACATTCAAAGAATCAATATGGTTTTCATCACACGGCAGACAGCATTATCAATGTTTTGGTCCCCCACAGTTAAATAAATTCTATTTATGAAATCTATTCCCAATCCTGGGTTATCTACAGCTCTTCTGTCACTGAAGGTTTGGGGGTTTTCTCCCTCCTCCAGAGGTGTTTTACTCTTTTTCTTCCCACTCAGTGTTTCCAACCTGATTCATTTCTCACCTTTGCCATTGCCTCTCTGGTGTCCCTGAGTCCAACCTCTTCCATCTCAATCCACCCTGGGTACTGATGCCAAACTAATCTTCCAAAAATGCCCTTTTTCCAGCTATTGGGGAAGGCAGGTAAACGGGGGATGGAACTGTGATTCTCTCTAACAGAAACACACCGCAGGGAAATTTGTCCTTCCAGTGGAAATACAATTACTCCATCACTGCCTCTTCCCTACCCAGTCCGTCCTGGGGAGGCAAAGTCTGTTGATGGATCTGTCAGTCAATAAAACCTCAAAAAGATACTATCCCGGTCTCTCTAAGAAAGGCTACAGGCAATCTCAGCTGAGCTCTCCCCCGTCAGTAACAGGACTTTAGGCTACAGAAGTGTAGAGCACGAGAACTACACCCTCCAAGTGTAGTTCAGAGGGTAAGACGAACAGGTTTCATGTAAAAAATGAGAAAACAATTTTTGAGGAGAGATCACCTGCATCCGAGTAAATTAAAGGTCTGGATAGAGCCACCTACATAAAAACATGAAAACATACTGCCTGTGTTATGGAAATATTTTTTTAAGGGCAAGAAAGAAACAAGATTAGAAAGAAGGATATAGGGGTGCCTGGGTGGCTCAGTCAGTTAGGTGGCTGCCTTCGGCTCAGGTCGTGGTCCCGGGGTCCTGGGATCCAGTCCCACATCGGGCTCCCAGTTCATTGGGGAGCCTGCTTCTCCCTCTGCCTCTGCCTGCCACTCCCCCTGCTTGAGCTCACTCTGTCTCTCAAATAAATAAATAAAAATCTTAAAAAAAAAAAAAAGAAGAAGGATATAGAGGGTGCCTGGGTGGCTCAGTCGGTTAAGAAGCATCTTCTTCAGCTCAGGTCATGATCCCAGAGTCCTGGGATTGAGTCCACGTGGGGCTTCCTGCTCAGTGGGGAGTCTGCTTCCCCCTCTTCCCTGCCCCTCCTCCCCACTCATTCTCTCTCTCTCAAATAAATAAATTAAATCCTTAAAAAGAAAGAAAGAAAGAAAGATACAGAACCCAGTGTCAAAGAAAATATAACTCAAAGGAGTGAGGGTAGTTTTCTGTAATGGTTTCTCTATAAAGCAACTCAATAAAAATAAGAGTTTTATAAAATAACTCAAAGACAAGATGAACTAAATGCAACAATATGAAAAAAGACACTTTTCCTTTTCAACTAAATGAATTAAAGACAGAAAGAATAGCATAACTAATAAATTCAGTTTCTTATATATACCCTTACATAGAAGCAGAAGAGATGCTGGCCCCTGATTTTAGAGGACAGATGATATCTCAAATATCCAAGAAAACAAAATCAATAAATGGACACTACTCAGGAGTGTGAGAAGGGTTTGAGCTGAAGTCTTTAGGAAAAATAAAAGACCAACTAAGTTGTCCAATACTTAGCGTCAGATATGATGCATCCCTGAGACTCTTGCCTAAAGCCATGTTGTTTGCCAGTAAAACCAAGCATCCTTCCATCTTTCTCTCTGCATCCAATTCTTTGGTTCAGAAACACTAAAAACTTAGAGCATTATTGACACTTATGGCACATGGTATCAGGGAACATTTTGTAGTATTAAACCATATTACATCTTATTCTTAAATGTGTTCCTATGTAGAATCAAGACATGGAAACATGGTGTTAATTCTTTTTTTTTTTTTTTAAGATTTTTATTTATTTATTCGACAGACAGAGATCACAAGTAGGCAGGGAGGCAGGCAGAGAGAGGGGGGGAAGCAGGTTCCCCACTGAGCAGAGAGCCGGATGCGGGGCTCTATCCCAGGAGCCTGGGATCATGACCCGAGCAGAAGGCAGAGGCTTTAATCCACTGAGCCACCCAGGCGCCCCATCCCATGGTGTTAATTCTTAACCTTGGTAATCCTGTAGCTATTAAACACTAAAACTGAGAAAAGTTTATCAATATAAAAATATTTACTTTGATTGTGTTAAAAATCTTTTTTAAAGATTTTATTTATGTATTTGCCAGAGAGCACACAAGCAGGGAGAGCTGCAGGCTGAGGGAGAAGCAGGATTCCCCACTGAGCAAAGAGCTGCATGTGGGACTCGATTCCAGGGGTGGAGGGGGTCATGACCTGAGCTGACCCTGGGGTCATGACCTGAGCTGAAGCCTCCCCCTTAACCAACTGAGCCACCCAGGCGTCCTGCTTGTGTTACATGTTAAAATGCCAACTTTAATTTTTATTTCTGTTCATTGTATTTATGTCGTCTTTCAATAGAGAAACTTCAGTTTTGGAGAAAACAATAAAAATCACTGAAACAATTTATTTTGCAAATTTTTTTCCATTTACTTTCGATTTTCTATGTAAACTATTCCATTTTCTTTGATTCGAGTACATTTGATTTTTTAATCCTTTAGATCTTTCCTGTCCTAATGATGTAATTTAGGGTATAGGTGAGGTTTGGTGGGGTGAGGTCCGGAGGCCTCGAACAAGAAAGAATTCTGGAGACGTCTTTGGTGCAAAATGGTGGTTTTATTCATAGACAGAGACAGGACCCTTGGGCAGAAAGAGTGGCAGAGTGGCTGGGAGGGGGCGTGAGGGGTGGCTGATTATATACTTGGGAGTTGGGGGTAGGGAAAAGGAGGTTTTCAAAAGAACTTTCATATGCTGAAGAGGACCTACAAGGTACTGGAGGCCTTGCCATTGTCAAGTCAAGGTTGTGTTTCTCTCTAGTAAGGCATTAACATTAAGTCAGTTGGCACTTCCGGGAGGAATGTCACACATATCCCACCCAGGAGGTGGGGGAGGGGGGGTTGCCAGGTGTTCTCATCACTAAGTAAACAAATTATGTGAAAATCTTCATTATTACAACATACCTAGTGATTTTGCTGAAATGAAGGAAAGAAATTGTTTAGAGTAGATTAAAAACGTATTAACTAGTAAAGTCTTTATTTTAGCATTCATCTACATGCTGCTGGCCCAGGAACAGAATACCCACATGTGCCCAGTGACAATGACATTCATCATCCTCATTGATCTGGCAAATTTCGGTCGTGTAGAAACAACATAAAACCATGAAAACCATTGCTTATCCACATATTTTGTATTTTGTCAATAAGAAAGTGTATTTGTCCAGCGTAAGGGAGGAAAATCTGCTTTCCCCTCCTCCAGCTTAAGGTCCTTGGTTGGGGTCCGTAAATTAGACTGACAAAGGATTTACAAGGGAAAAACAAACAGCTTATTAACAAATACAAGCCCACACGTGGGAGCGGTCAGAGATGAGTGATGTACACGTGGGTAGAACTTGGGCTTACACAGCATTTTAACAAAGAACCCTTATTTTGTAGAGAAGTAGCAAGACAGAGGATGAGGACTTTGAGCTTCCAAGGACAGCAAATTGTAGGAAGGGGAATCTGTGGAGAAGTAATGATAGCTAAGGGCTAGTTGTAGAAAAGGTTTATTATGTAGTCCTCGGATTCAGTCTCTGGACTGATCTAGAGTTCTGATGGGCCGGCTGGGAAACCCGCGCTCCAAAATGGCGGATCATCCTGCCAACCCTCTCCAAGATGGTGGATTTTCCGCCACCCTCACTGCGGCCTCCACGTTGCCATCAGGAAACTGAAACTTTCCATCCATGGACTTCCCAATTGGGACTGCCCATCACCGACTTCCCCCACCCCATACCCTCCCCCCCATCACCACATACCTTGCCTTATATGGACACAAGCCTATGCCCTGCCTCAACCCGATAAAAGGACCTCGCCAACTCCCTCCCAGCTCGACTTTCTCCACAACTTTACAAGTTCCCTCTGACAATTCTGCTTTCCTTCCTGGTAGTGAAAAGAGAGGGGACACCTTTACAGATCTTTGTCCTGCTTTTAGAAAATAGGGGGAAAGCAGAGAACTTTCCTTGTATTGACTTCTTCCCAGTTGCCTTCAGTTCAAAACAATCCTTATGCCCAAGTGGCATATTGTGCTCCCCTCCACAAAAAAGGAGGTTGGACCGCATTCTGTGGAATGGTCTCATGGCTTGATTGATAACGTCTAAATATTTGGATATATGGATAATGGCTCCTTCATTTGTTCTCTTGCTCTGAACCTTACAAATGTAGAGAGCACGGAGTTAGGAACAGAATTGGTATAGCAAATAATAAAATTATTCTCAGAGAAGCAGACTTGAGGTGATCAAAGTAAATGCAGAAGAACAAAAAGCAATCATAGCCCTTCCAAAAAATAGAACAGATATGAAAAACAAAAGTGATCCAACATATAATAGTCATCCCTGAAATAAAAACTCAGCCAAGAGTGGTTATGTTTTAACCTTTCCTTGAATCCTCTAAGTTGCCATCATAGTCTTCAGTGAAAATTGTACTGTCACATACCTCTTTCTTCTTTTAGATTTTATTTTATTTTTTAATTTTTTCAAGTCATCCCCACACCCAACGTGGGGCATGAACCTACAACCCAGAGATGAAGAGCCACACGCTTTACTGATTGAGCCAGCCAGGTTCCCCTTTTGATGTAGTTGTTGAATGTTTTTTGGTGAGGTTGGTGTGTTGGTGGGGTCGCAAGCCAACAACCCAGAAAGAATTCTTGAGATGTCTTTGGTGCAAAATGGTGGTCTAATTAAAGCACCAGGACAGGACTGGTGGGCAGAAAGATCTGCTGCCTCCCCAGGATTGTGAGGAGCAACTGAAGATATACTTTGGCATTGGGGGAAGGAAAGATTAGGGAAGTTTCAAAAGGATTTTCATATGCTAAAAGACGACTCAGGAAACCTGAGGCTTAGCTATCGTCAAACCAAGGTTGTTTTTCATTCTAGCAAGGCATTAACATTAAGACTGTTGGCAGCTTTCTGGAGGAACTGTATACTTTGCTCACCTCCGGTGTTTGTAAATGGGCTGCAGGTTATAAGGGCATTTAATTTTATCTACATTTCCTTCTGCCTTTGTTTCCCACATCGCTGTCACGCACCTTTCTTACTTCACCTTATGCATAAGTTTCTTATTTCTCCTCCCTTTTAACTTACTGTTTCTTACCCAATAGGATTATGAGATAGGCTAATGTATTTACTATCATACAAAAAAAGGATAAATGGGCACAGAATGAGTGTCCAAAGGCCTCTGTGTGGCATAAAGAGCTCAGGGTTGATAACTGAGAGCCACCTTCACTTTCAGTTTCAGGGTTATGTTCTTAAACTCTGAAATTGTCAGAAATCTGGCCTCCCTAAAAGGGAAGAGGAAGGAAATAAATAGCAAGGAGAATTCCCTCTCTTTCATCAAGTTCAATTCAGCCCACATTAGAAGGTACATTCATTGAGATTTTTACCTCCTAGGGAAGTACTAAAAGAATCCCCTTTCCTTATCCCTCCAACCTATTTACATCCTTCTAACAGAAATGAGTTTCTAAAAACTGTGTAGTTAGGTCATTGTTTCTTTTTTCTTTTACTTTTTAATTCATCGAATAATGTTTTTCTTTCTTTTTTTCTTTCCTTCCTTCTTTCTTTTTTTTAAAAGATTTATTTATTTGACAGAAATGCAGTGAGAGAGGGAACACAAGCAGAGGGGGTGGGAAAGGGAGAAGCAGGCTTCCTGCTGAGCAGGGAGCCCAATGCGGGGCTTGATCCCAGGACCCTGGGACCATGACCTGAGCTGAAGGCAGAGGCTTTCACCCACTGAGCCACCCAGATGCCCCAATTCTCTCTTTTTTTTTCCTTCTAATTTTCTACTTCCCTTTTCCTTTCTCTTTTTGAGTTATTTGAACATATTTTATTATTATATTTTATTTATTGTGTATTTTGACTCTATTTCTTTGAATAGTGTGTTTATGGGTTGCTCTAGGCATTACAATGTCCATATTAACTTTTCTAAGTCCACTTGGAATCAGTATTTAGCCCTTGGGGCACAATGCAGAAAAGTTACCACCATATAAATATCTTTATTCTTGCCCCTTTATTTTGTACTAATGTTATACACATTATCTCCACGGATATTTTCTTTTCTTTCTTTCTTTTTTTTTTTTTTTTCCTTCAACCATTAAGCATATTTTAAAGAAGAAAAAGAAGAAGAATAGTGCATTACATTTACCTAGGTATTTACTATTTTTATTGCTCTTCCTTCATTCCTAATGTTCCAAGTTTCCTTTTGGTATCATTTCCCTTCCACCTAGTGAATTTCTTTTAGCAATTTTTTTTAGATTTTTTTAAAGATTTATTTGTTTGAGAGAGAGAATGAGAGAGAGAAAGCATGTGAGGAGGGAGGGTCAGAGGGGAAGCAGACTCCCAGCTGAGCAGGGAGCCGGATGTGGGACTTGATCCTGAGACTCCAGAATCATTATCTGAGCTAAAGGTAGCTGCTTAACCACCGGAGCCACCCAGGCACCCCTCCTTTAGGAATTCGTTTAGAACAAGTCTGCTGGCAAAAAAAATCGTCTTAGATTTCCTCCATCTGAGAACATTTTTTTAAACATTTTTATTCTAACTTCATTTCTGATGGAATTTTTGCTGGAGTTAGGATCCTGGGTTGACAGTAAAGGCTAGAAGGATGCCTCAGGGGAACAAATCCTATGAACTGAACATCAGTCAGATGGTACTTTAAATTTTTGTCTTCAATGATCTGCTTGCTACTATTCAGTTTTCAAGGTCCTCAAATACCTGCTCTATGCTTTCTGTCCGGATTTTATAGCTGCGTTGAGTTGAGAGACAGGATGGAGTGTGCATACTCCATCTTACCGGGAACCAGAATCCTCTCCTTGCCCTTTACTACTTCCTCTTCCATTATGGAGAAGAGTTAATCTGATGAGTAGAAGCTGATCTCTCCTGGTCAATGTTTACTTGTAAAAAGGGTCATTCATTATGTTAAAAGTCACACTCCACAAGCTCCAATTCCTTTCTTCTGTCTTGGACTTGCTTGCAACAAGACAATGAGTCCTGGATCTTTCTGTTATCACCAGGTAACCATACAAAGGGCATGCCCAGGGCCTCTTCCAGAGATAGCTCTGGCCATCATTCCTTTCTTCTCTGCTGGTACCGCAGAGTATGGGAGGCCCACCTAGAGTTCTCACAGTTATAGTGTCTCAGAGGGTCTGCTCTGTGAACCCAACTCTGCTCATGGAAGGTCCCCAAGTCTAGATGTGGGGTGGGAGTAGAAGGGCCCCACTTTGGCTCCAGGTCTAAGTGTATTCTCCAATTCAACTTTGCCAGAACATCCTGAACCTTGGAGGTTGTTCGGCCCCTGCCTGAAGCTTTGAAACATTGATACTTCTTTTTTAGGTTGGCCCTTAGATCTTTGTATTTAGTCTCTCCATTCATTAGATTCCTGCTATTAGTCCGAATAAGAGACACAAAGCCTACTGGTTTAAACAAAAGCAGTTTGTTGGTTTCTATAAATAAAAAGGTCTAATTTCAGGTTAAGCTAGAACCAAGACATTGCTCTTCATCCTTCAGGTCTGTTTTCTTCATAATGGCTTCAGTCTCAGGCCACATGGTAACCCCAAGAGCTCAAGGTTCAAAACATCCTACACCCAGGTATCAGCATAAAATAAGCCCTTCTCCTTCCCAGTAACTCCTAAAAAACTCCTAGTCTCAAAGCTCATTGATTCTCATTGGGTGACATGCCCTTGCCTGTGGCCTGGAGAAAGGTTGGCCAACCCAAACCACATGGACTGAGAGCAGGGACAAGGGGCTCCCCATTGAAAACTGAGGTGCTGAGACCAAAAAAAAAAAAAGAGGAGATGCTTTGGAAAGCAAGTAATGTGTATTACACATTTTACCCAGGGGAAAGTCTTATCCAACCTATAATTGGTACTGACACTTACTAGTGCCTGCATGCCAGGCACTGTGCTAAGCACTTGACTGCATTTCATTACTGACAATAACAGTTTTTAAAACAACATGAAAAGGTACTCAACATCATTACTCATCAGGGAAATGTACATTAAAACCACAGTGAGATATGATTCCATTAGGAGATTACATACCATAATGTGGCCAGGAGATGGAATAATTGAAATTCAGCTACTGCTGGTGAGAGTATAAAAGGGTATGATTACTTTGGAAAACAACTTGGCATTTTCCGTAACTTTAACCTACACTTGGGGCACCTGGCTGGCTCAGTTGGGAAAGGCTGTAACTCTTGATCTCGGGGTCATGAGTTTGAGCCCCACGTAGGGTGTAGAGATTACTTAAATAAATAATATTTTTTAAAAATTTAAACTACAACCTAACATATGAATCAGCAGTTTGACTCTTAGATCCTTTCCCAAGAGGATGACAAAGATTTGTCATTAACCAAATGTTGTTCAGGTTCTACAGAACTTTCTTTCTTTCTTTTTTAAAAGATTTTATTTATTTGGCAGAAAGAGAGAGAGATCACAAGTAGACAAAGAGAGGGGGAAGTAGGCTCCCCGCTAAGCAGAGAGCCCAGTGAGGGGCTCCATCCCAGGACCCTGAGATCATGACCTGAGCTGAAGGCAAAGGCTTAACCCACTGGAGCTACCCAGGTGCCCCTACAGAACTCCTTTCAAACTAAGCCTGACTTTTGGACTTCCCTGTTCCTTTCTGCATGGCCCAATTTTAGCAAAGTTCCCCATAAAATAATTTAACCAGGATCCCCCATCCTTCATATCTGATCACCCTGATCTGCCTTCAGTAAGAATCCTGTGAGGTTGGTTTAGCCAGAATCCAGCCAGAATCTTAGTCCTGATGTTTTCTCATAGTAATTCCCCATCCACTGACCCCTGCACCATGCTCTGTGGCTATAAATTCCCACCTGTCTCTGCTATACTTGAAGTTGAGCCCAATCTCTCCCTCCCCCACTACAAAATTCCATGGCACTGCTCCCAAAACCTGTGAAGATTGTCCTCCACCCTTGCACAAAGTCTTCCTTACTGTACATTAACAAGTGTTATTGAATATTTATTTCTTTAATGAGAGATAAATAACATATGTCCACACAAAGCCTTATACAAGAATGTTCACAATAGCCTTATTCATAATACCCAAAAAACTGGAAACAAACTACATGCCATCAATTTATGAAAAGGCTGTTGATACATATTGCTAAATTGCTTTCCCTACCGGTCCTACAAAAGTGTAACTCCTACTTTTTATCAGAATGTCTACTTAAACCTTAATATTTCTAATTCTTTATATCTTGATAAATGCTTAAACATCTCTTTCACCTCTCCCATAGCCTTATGCACTCTCTTCTGTCTAAACAGCACTTTGTAGCTCTTATGGCTCATAACATCTTTTTCTTCTATCACATATGTGGACAAATAGAAGTCTATCAGAAAACTCCCGGAGGGCACTAACAGTCTCATTTTTCTTCTGTCTCCAAGCCTGCAGCCCGGTGCATATTTCACTCATCCAATCAAGGAACATCTACTGAGTTCACATAATGGACCAATAACTGAGACTGCATTACACATTCAAAAAGCTTCCTGAACTGAACACCACTAGTTTCAGATCTCCCAGGCCAGGAGGTCTCAGTTAATAGTCATGCCCCACGTTTTAAATTCCCCAGATTGAGACTTTATCCTTTCTTGGTGTGCTAATCCGGAAACAAAAGCTCCGAAGTTTAGCCTTATAATGTTTTGACTATGTAAACGCCGCTCCCTTGCCCCTGCTAATTCCTTAACATGCACCCCAGCGCCACGTTTTGGGGGACTTCAGATGAGGAGAGTAAAATCTAAGCAGCCTGGCGATGCAGGGAATTTCCTGCGGACTTTGAAGGGCGCCGGTGGCAGCAAATCGTGCCAGCAAATCGTGACAGCCAGGAAGGCATCACAGATCCGGGAGCCCCCGCAGCTTCCACTCCACTGAGCGAGTCCCAAGCTCGCACAGGACCAGAACTTGCTTCTCTCACGGGGCCAGGGGTCGAGCCCCGCCCGCCTGGCCCCGCCCCCACCCAGGCCCCGCCCCGCCTGGCCCCGCCCCGGCGCGCGCCCGGACCCCGCCCGCCCGGCAGGAAAGGGCGGGTCCCGCGCCACCCTCCACGCAGCTACTGCTGTGGACTCGGGCCGGCGCGGCGCGCGAGCGGGATGAGCGCGCGCCCGGGCCTGTGACCGCCGTGGCGATGGACTGCGGCTTCGTCGCGGGCGAGACACCGAAGCGCCCGCGGGGCCGCAGGCGGCTTGGGCTCTTCCTGCCGTCAGGCCTCTGCGGAAGCCCGGGCGGCCGCGGCGTCCCGGCGCGCCACTGCCTGTCATCGCTGTCCGTGGGTCTGGGGGCGCTGAAGCCTCGCGCCCCGGCGGCCCCCCGCGGCGCGTCACGTGCCTCCCCGCTGCTCCTCCTCCTGCTCGTGCCCTCCCCGCGCCTGGCCACGGTCACCCCGCGCCGGCCCCTCGCGGACCGGGAGCGCTCGCGCCCGGGGCCCTCTGTCCCCGCGGCTGGCCGCGGCGGCGCGGGAAGGTGCCTGCGGGGCCTCGCCCCGGGCGTCGCCTGGGCCGCCGGCGCCCTCCACCTGTGCCGCAGCCGGGTGGCCGCCCTCACTTCGTCCAGGAGAGGTGAGGGCCGCGCGGCCGGGGCAGCAGGGGGCTCGTCTTGCCGGGCCGGGGGCGGGACCAGCTTTGGCTTTGACCTTCCGGGCAGGACGGGACGGGGAGGCTCGGCGACCCAGAGGTCGGATGAGCCGAGGTCGCCGCGAAGGTCTGTCTGCCCCCGCCCTGGTGACCTGGAGTCCGGGGCACAAGGTGTGTTGGCCGCGGTAGGCCGGGCTGCCGGGAGGGCCGTGCGCGCTGGGCGGGCAACTGGTGCTCGCCGGCGGATGGAGCCGCCGGATGGGCGCCGGTGACGCGTCCCTCGTGTCGCCACTCGGGTGCGGGCGGCCGCGGGAGAGTCTGCGAGATTGAGGAGCGAAGCTCTGGGAACTGCAGTTTCACTTCCGACTCTCGTGGATTTATTAACTCACTGAACACTAGTTGCCTGTTCTGCGCTTGGCTGGCGCTTTTCTGGGTCCTTGGGAAAAATCAGAACAGTCTGGGACCTTCACTCTAGTACCGGAGATGATGTAAATAGATAGCTATAATTTATGTATACGCATATAATTTACATGTGATTGCGTACGGAAGTGATCAATACCGAAGGGAAGAAATGGAGGTGGTAAGGCTTAGGAAGTGAGGTGGGCCTCCAGCAATGAACTTAAATTGGGTTATCAGAATAGTTTCTATTGAGAAGGTGGCATTTAGTTAAATACTCGAAAGAGGTGAGAGCAGTCACAGCCTTGCATAGAGATTAGGAAGTCTGAAACAGGCTCATTTTACTAAATAGCAAATTGTTGATGAAAATATCATTTGGGGTAATTTTAGTAGCAAAGGGCAAAAATACCACTTTGGGTGGTGGTCTGTCATATCAATCAATAGCCATCAGTAACCCACTGATGGCTCCCCCACCCTTTTTTTTTTCCTTATAGAAATGCCCAGTAAATGTTGACTTTTTTTTTAAAGATATTTTTCCCTGGTGTCTTTTTTTTTTTTTAAGATTTTATTTGTTTATTTGACAGATCACAAGTAGGGAGAGAGGCATGCAGAGAGGGGGGGATGCAGGATCCCTGCTGAGCAGAGAATCCGATGTGGGGCTTGATCCCAGGACCCTGGGATCCCAGGACCCTGGGATCATGACCTGAGTGGAAGGCAGAGGCTTTAACCCACTGAGCCACCCAGGCGTCCTGTTGACTGTTTCTAAAGTATAAAAATATCCATGTCTGGAGAAAGACTGGGAGGACAAAAAAGTGAAGGAAGGAAGCTTTACATACAAGGGGTGGGGAATGAGTGGTGAACTCTGTCAGTGTTCTGCAGTAATTATGAGTTAGGGATGACTTTGATCTTTATTTCAGTACTTCTGTATTTTGTTGCTCTTCTTCTTCTTCTTTTTTTTTTTTTTTTTATAAGCTGGTGGCTTGTGATTTTTTTTCATCTCATTTAAGACTGTGGGGCAAAAGGGAAGAGTACTATTTCTCATGAGTTTTCTGATTTTTTTTTTTTAAAGATTGTATTTATTTATTTGTCAGAGAGAGAGAGGGAGCAAGCACAGGCAGACAGAGAGGCAGGCAGAGGCAGAGGGAAAAGCAGGCTCCCCGCCGAGTAAGGAGCCCGATGTGGGACTCGATCCCAGGACGCTGGGATCATGACCTAAGCTGAAGGCAGCCGCTTAACCAACTGAGCCACCCAGGCGTCCCGGGTTTTCTGATTTTTATCAGGAAGGTGGTACTATTGAATTAGGCTCAGAGGATCTGATTTCTTCACAGAGTGAGGATGGATGCATAAATACGGGGAGACAGCCAAGACACAGTTAAGGAGCAACCATCAGCAACTGAGTTTTATTTCTTTACTTTCAGCCTAGTGATTTGTTCCGTGCCACGGTTCTCAGTAGGGCTACTGAGATTAAGGATGTTGTGAGTAGTAAGTTTGTACTTGGTTTCCTCCTCCATCCAGGCCTGACTTCGGGCTGCTTTTGTGTGTGTGTTAATATCCCTTTGATTCTGAAGGTCTCTCCAAGGGAGAATTACGCATTGCACTTTAAACTCCATTTACTTGCTTCCTGGTTATTAGTGGGAATTCACAGTTCTTGGGCCTCACTTTGTTGTCACAATAAAGGAGGAAAAATGAGTCAGAGGTATTCCAAATGCCAAGAGTATTGCTCCTCCTCAGGCTTCGCCCTTTGACAGAAGGCAAGATGGCATTCAGCTTCCATCAGCAGGGGTTGGCCTGCCAAGTGAGAAATGGCCAGACCTTTTCAACACTTTTCAGATGACAGTACATGGTTTGTTGAAGTAAGCTTACAGTTGAAATGAATTCCAGTTGTTGTTGTTGTTGTTTAATTTTTTTTTTTTTTTTAATTTGACGGAGAGATAGAGCACAAGTAGGCAGAGCGGGAGGGAGAGGGAGAAGCAGGCTCTCCACTGAGCGGGGAGCCCCATTGGAGGGCCCCATCCCAGGACCCTGGGATCATGACCTGAGCCGAAGGCAGAGGCTTAACCGACTGAGCCACCCAGGCGCCCCTAATTCCAGTTGTTTTGAACAAGAAAAAAATCTGCAGCATCTGAATTGGAATTAGCTCTTGCTTAGAAAGTAGTCATGATAGTTTATTTTGAGGATGTGTGTGTGTGTGTGTGTGTGAGAGAGAGGGGGAGATGTTTTAAGTCACACAGATGATTAATTTGGTACTAGAAAAATCCCATCACTCCTCACTAGCCAGTTCTAGACTCAAATTGTTTTCAAGCTTCCTTACTCATGGGACAGTTGAGCACAGTTTAAATATGAGTGGGTTAACCTCTGGAGGGCCCCTTGAGAGATTCGTTGATTCATTCATTCATCACTTCTGTTTCTTAAGCTTGGTCTGTTCTGTGATCAGGCAGACATTTGGGGTCTCTTCTCCTGGAGGCCAGTTTTGTCTCAGACTGGAGTTAATGGAAAAAAAAAAACACGAGGGACCACATTTAACTGAGTTAATTTATGTACAAAGAGAAGGTCGTAGGTAAGGAGGTGAAAGGGGTTGATTGCAAATTTTCTTTCTAGACAGTCTCATGATCCAGATCAGAGAGGTCTCTTACACAATTATTTCTGGCCTGCAGTTGGCCAGGCCCTCTGCTAGATGCTACTAATGTGAAAATGACTAAGACTGGCTGCTCTTGGGACGTTTGGACCTAGCAGATGATACAGATGTGGGAACAGTATGGTGAGTGCTGTGATAGAGGTGTCTGGGCTGGGCTGAGAACACAGATGAGGAGCAATCAAGACTGCCCTCGGACTTGGGTGGGACTAGCAGACTGAACCACGCAGTGTAGCATAATTCCCTACCCGGAGCATAATGTTTACTTAGCAAATTGTAAAATTAAATGAAGAGGGGTTAAAATGATGCTAAAATTTGCCAGTTGAAAAAGGGGGTCAAGCCAGACATCAGGATAGAGTCCCAAGGTATACAAGGACAGGACAGAGAATAACTTAGGTGGTGAGAAAGAAAGATGAAAGGGTAGGTGTAGGCTAAATTAGGACAGGCTTTGTATTTGTGTGCCTTGCCTAGGACCTGATACTGTAGGCTAGTGGTTCCCTGAATGTAAAGGCCTTTTTTTTTTTTTAAAGATTTTAGGTATTTATTTGATGGAGAGAGACACAGCAAGAGAAGGAACACAGCAGGGGAAGTGGGAGAGGGGGAAGCAGGCTTCTGCTGAGAAGGGAGCCCTATGTAGGGCTGAATCCCAGGACCCTGGGATCATAACCCAAGCTGAAGGCAGATGCTTAATGACTGAGCCACCCAGGCACCCCCCCCTTTTTTTAAACCATTAAACTTACACATTCATATAACAGTTGTTGCATTTTACGTGTTGTCAGTCTGCAAACAGTGCTTGGTAAAAAATGATTGGATTTCTTGCACTTGATACTGACTGTGCCCCTCTTTCCAAGGTGGGAACCATTGCTCTAGGCTTCTAGACAAACATCAGGATCTGTAGGGTTCTGTCCATGTCATGTTTTTGCTTACATGCAGTTTCCTTTAGAGCATTTAGAGGTGAAGGATTGACAGTAGGAGCTGTTTAGCTAAGTATCTTTCCGGTCACACTTAGGGGATTTACCTCAGACTTTTATTTATTTATTTATTTATTTATTTTTTAAAAGATTTTATTTTTGTGATAGACAGAGATCACACAAGCAGGCGGAGAGGCAGGCAGAGAGGGGAGGGGAGAAGCAGGCTTCCTGCCGAGCAGAGAGCCCGATGTGGGACTCGATTTCAGGACTCTGGGATCATGACCCGAGCCGAAGGCAGCGGCTTAACCCACTGAGCCACCCAGGCGTCCCTACCTCAGACTTTTAAACTTCGAGTTAGTAGTGACTGTTAAGTAGTCACTATTATTTCTTTTACCACTCTTCTACAAACCTGGCATCATAGAAAAGTAAAGACAAGCATGTAGTAAAATTTTCATGTAGCTATGTTTATTACATTTAAATGAAAGTTTTTAATTTTATATTGCCCATCTCTTTTTTTTTTCTTCTGCAGTCAAAATGTCTTTTATAGTATGATTGTAAGAATAAGGAGCTATTGTGTTTAATTGTCCTTTCTGGATAGAATTACTAGTTGGCATTGCAATTGTTACATATTTTTTAAACTATTTTTATGGTTCATGAAATACAAAAGCCAGAGAACCATTACCATGCTACCTTCTTCAAATGAGCACCTTGAAACAAGTTTACAAGATGAGTTGGATCTGTGGCTAAATGCACAGAAATTCATAAGAAAGGTTAACAAACAAATTATTAGAGCACATCCCTCTAAAGATAGGTTTTTGTAGAGACATCACAAAGAAAACTATTGACCAATACCTCTTATGAATAAAGACAAAAATCCTCAGCAAATCAAATCCAGCTATATGTAAAAAAGGAGTATACATCGTGACCGAAGGGGAGTCTATCCGAGGAACAACAGGTTCATTTAACATCTGAAAATCAATTCCTGTACCTCACCATATTAAAAAAAACTAAAGAAGAAGAAACCATGTGATCATCTCAGAAGACAAAGAAAAGGAATTTGGCAAAATTCAGCACCCTTCATGATAAAAAACACTCAGCAAGTTAGGAATGGAAGGAGCTTCCTCACTGATAAAGAGCATCTGTGAAACACCCATAGCAAACATCATACTTAATAGTGAAGGATGAAAGTTTTCCCTCCAAAGGTCAGGAGCAAGGATGTCTGCCTTTCACCAGCCATGCAACATTGTACTAGAAGTTCTAACCAGTGCAAAACAATGAAAAGGAGGAAATAAAACTATCACTGTTCACAGATGACATGACCCTGTAAGAAAAATCTAAGGAATTCACTAAAAAACCACTAGAGCTAATTAACAAGTTCAAGAAAATTGCAGGATACAAGATCAACATAAAAAATATAACCAAAAAAAAAAAATCAGTTGCATTACTCTACACTAGAATGAACAATCTAAAAAAACAATTACCTTTGGGGCACCTGGGTGGCTCAGTGGGTTAACACCTCTGCCTTTGGCTGGGTGGCTCAGTGGGTTAACATCTCTGCCTTCGGCTCAGGTCATAATCCCAGGGTCCTGGGATCAAGCCCCGCGTGGGGCTCTCTGCTTGGCGGCGAGCCTGCTTCCCTTCCTCTCTCTCTGCCTGCCTCTCTGCCTACTTGTGATCTCTGTCTGTCAAATAAATAATAAATAAAATCTTTTAAAAAAACAAAACAAAACAATTGCCTTTATAGTAGCATCAAAAAGAGTAAAGTACTTAGGGACAAATTTAACAAAAAACACACAAAACTTACAGGATTGACCCTTGAACAGCACAGGGCTTATGAGTGCTAACTCCCACACAGTTGAAAATCTGTGTATAACTTCTGACTCCCCAAAAATTTAACTACTAATAGCTTACTGTTGGCCAGGAGCTTTACCATAACAGTCAATTAACACATTTTATAGATCACATGTGTTGTATTCTGTATTCTTAGAATAGTGTAAGCTAGAGAAAAGAAAACTTTAAGAAAATCATAAAGAAGAGGAAATACTGTATGGAAAAACAAAATCTGTGTATAAGTGGACCCGAGTGATCTAAACCTGTGTTCCAAGGGTCAGCTGTACTGTGAAATCTGCATAACACTATTAAAGAAACTAAAGAACTAAAGAAATGGAAAAACATCCTATGTTCATGGATTGGAAGACTTTGTACTCCCCCAAATTGATCTAGAGACTTAAGAAAAAAAGGAAGTTGATAAGCTGATGCTAAAGTACATATGGAAATGCAAGGGACTCAGAAGCCACTGCAATCTTGAAAAAGAACAAAACTAGAAGATTCCTTTCCTGATATAAAAACTTACCACAGAGCTATAAGTCATCAAGAAAATGTGTCACTGGCATAGGACAGATATAAATCAGTGGCATAGACTGGAGAACCCAGAGAAGATTTACTGTCAGCTGATTTTTGACAAGTTCCAAGATAATGCTGAAACAACTGGATTTCCACATGCAGAAGAAGTCGAAGCCTCATCTCACGCCATGTAAAAGTTAATTCAAATGGATCAGAGACCTATATGTAAGTGCTGAAACTGTGAAATTTTTAGAAAAAAAGCGGTGTAAATCTTTGTGTTCTGGAATTAGCCAGTAGTTTCTTAGATATGACACCAAAAGTACAAGAACAAAAATCAGTTGGACTTCATTAAAATTAAAAACTATTGTGTTTTGAAAGGCACCTTCAAGAAAGTGAAAGCCAGCCCACAGAATGGGAGAGAATATTCACAAAGTTTATATACAGTAAGGAACTTGTATCTAAAATGTATAAAGGGGGCACCTGGGTGGCTCAGTGGCTTAAGCCTCTGTCTTCGGCTCAGGTCATGATCTCAAGGTTCTGGGATCGAGCCCCACATCGGGCTCCCTGCTCAGCGGAGAGCCTGCTTCCCTCTCTCTCTTTCTGCCCGCCTCTCTGCCTACTTTTGATCTCTCTCTCTGTCAAATAAATAAATAAAATTTTAACAAAAAATTTTTTAAAAAATAAAATAAGGGACGCCTGGGTGGCTTAGTGGGTTAAGCCACTGCCTTTGGCTCGGGTCATGATCCCAGCGTCCTGGGATCGAGTCCCACATCGGGCTCTCTGCTCAGCAGGGAGCCTGCTTCTCCCCTCTCCTCTCTGCCTGCCTCTCTGCCTGCTTGTACGATCTCTATCAAATAAATAAATAAAATCTTTAAAAAAAATAAAATAAAATGTATAAAGAAGGGCCCCTGGGTGGCTCAGTCAATTAGGCATCTGCCTTCTGCTCAGGTCATGATCTTGGAGTCGCTCAGCAGTGTATCTGCTGCTCCGTCTGACCCTGCCCCTTCTCGTGCTTTCTTATGTTCTCTCTCAAATAAATGAATAAAATCTTTAAAAATAAATAAATAAAATGTATATATATGTCTTTAGATTTATATTTATTTATTTGAGAGTGAGCGTGCGCTCAAGAGAGCGAGCGCCAGAAACCACTGGCCAGGGGAGGGGCAGAGAAGCAGAGTCCCTGCTGAGCAGAGATCCTGACAAAGGACTCCATCCCAGGGCTCCAGGATCATAACCTGAGCCAAAGTCAGATGCTCAATCAGCTGAGCCACCCAGATGCCCCTAAAATTGTATAAAGAGTTCTTAATGACCAACTCAATAACAAAAAGATAACCCAATTTTTTTTTAAAGATTTATTTATTAGAGCATGAGCGGGAAGAGCAGAGGGAGAGGGAAAGAAAATCTCAGATTCTGCACTGAGCTTAGAGCCTGATTTGGGACTCAGTCTCACAGCCCTGAGGTCACTACCTGAGCTGAAACCAAGAGTTGGTCACTTAACCAACCGCCACCCAGGCACCCCAAAAGATAAACCAATTTTCTATATGGCTAAAGGGTCTGAATAGGTGTTTCTCCAGAAATAGACAAATGGCCAATAAGCAATGAAAAGATGCTAAACATCATTAGGCATCAAGGAAGTACAAGTCAAAACTGCTATCCCCATGCTTATTGCAGCATTAAATTATGGAAGCAGCCCAAGTGTCCACTGATGGATGGATAAAGAGGTGATGTGTATAGATATAGATATACAGGTACAGATACACAGATATAAAAAAACTATATGTGTAATATAATATTAGTCAATGATAGAAAAGAATGAAATCTTACCATTTGCAATGATGTGATAGAGCTGGAGGGTATTATCCTAAGCGAAATAAGTCAGAGAAAGACAAATACTGTATAATTTCACTCGTGTGGGATTTAAGAAACAAATGAACAAAGGAAAAAATGAGAGACAAGCCAAGAAACACTCTTAATTATAGAGAACAAATAAGTAAATACCATAGTTGAAGAGACATCTAAAAAATAAAAATAAATTGCAGTGGGATACCACTTTATACCCACTAGGATGGTTATACTAAAAAAGACAATAACAAGTGTTGATAATGTAAAGAAATTGGAACCCTCAGACGCTGTTGGGAATGAAAAATGGTGTAGCCGCTTTGGAAAATAATCTGGCATAACCTCATAAGGCTAAACACAGTCCCTGTATGATGCAACAATTCACTTTTTGGGTATATACCCAAGAGAACTGAAAACTTGCTCACACAGAATCTTATACACTGATGTTCCCAACAGCGTTGTTCATAGCAGCCAAGAAGTGGAAACAACTCCACTGGTAAGAAAAAATTGGTATATTCCTAAAACAATGTGATTCAGCAATAAAAAGATACAAAGTGCACATTAATAATAAGGTAGATGAACCTTGAAAACCTCACCTAAGTGAAAAACCACACACAATACCACATCCCTTATTCTATTCATACGTGATGCCCGGAGTAGGCATGTGTCCATAAAGATGGCAGATAAGGGGTTACCTGGGTTTGAGGGAGTTGGGAGATTGGGGCATGATAGCTAAAGGGTATAGGGTTTCTTTTTGGGATGAGGAAAATGTTCTAGAGTTGACAGTGCGGAAGACGGCAGAACTCTTTAGTAAAGATAAAATTGAACACTTGAAATGGGCAGATTGTGTGGTATGTGAATTTCATCTCAGTAAAGCC
Organism: Taxidea taxus jeffersonii; assembly: GCA_003697995.1. Classification (NCBI taxonomy): domain Eukaryota; kingdom Metazoa; phylum Chordata; class Mammalia; order Carnivora; family Mustelidae; genus Taxidea; species Taxidea taxus. The sequence continues at coordinate 51,410 of RCUC01166040.1, forward strand.
CCAGCCAGGTAAGCTTTTGAGGTATGCCGTATTCTTTCATGGCTTTTGTTTACCATCATCCTGTTTTGAGCCTAATTGTTCTTCACATTCTAGAGCTAAGCCTCTCGGCTGGGAGCCTGCAGCTGGAGCACAGGAGAGATCTGGAGCACAAAAGGCGAGATTTCACCTCTTACGGGAACAAGAAGCTCTACTTTGACACCCATGCCTTAGTGTGTTTACTGGAAGAAAATGGTAATCCTTTCATGGGTCACCCAGGGCCACGGAAAAATACTCTAAATGATAAGTTCTCCTGACCTTATCTAACTTCTATTTCTCTTTGACGTTTAAGTCTACAGATGATCTTCTCGTCCATCTCTGTTTTTTTAAATTCTTTTTTTTTTAAAGATCTTATCTATTTATTTGATACAGAGAGAGAGAGAGAGAGATCCCAAGTAGGCAGAGAGGCAGGCAGAGAGAGGGGGGAGCAGGCTTCCCCGCTGCGCAGAGAGCCCGATGCGGGGCTCCAT
>RCUC01166041.1:0-36709 GCA_003697995.1 Taxidea taxus jeffersonii
ACTGATTCAAACTTGTCAGTATTCCTCTGGGTATTACTTTTTACTTCTTTCTGCTGATGGATTTTTTGGTTTGCCTTTAAAAGAATTTTAATGTTTTCTGAGAATACTTTTTGTTATTTTTTTTAAATTATTGAGCATAACTCTTTTTTCCCCTTCTTTCTCTTTAATCACTTTTTTCTCTTACTCTGAGTTATGTGTTTGATCACTTGATATTTCCTGCCCAGGACTTCCCAGAGCTTTAATCTAAATTAAAAGATGGTACTTATTCAGAAACACAACTTTAAATGAGCTTTGAGTCTTAAGGGAATTATGTTTTTTTAAATTCTGTTTTAGAACAATAAAAGGAATGATTTTGCAATTTTAGCCTTGAAATATGTCTAATTGAGATTTGCAGACTTTTAAAACCTATCTCACCCATGGGAAAACACTTTGACATATATTTTCATATCAATGTTTTCCTATCAATGCCTATGAGGTATGTTTATTTTTGAAATTTGAAAATTCACAAAAAATTCTCTAGAAACTATGTTTTTCTTTAAAGAACTGAAAATATTTATTTTAGGGCATCCTGTTTGTCAAATATGAATATAAATTCTAATATATTAACTTTATTTTATGTAGTTGAATATTTTTGAAACTGTCATCATATTTGAGAAATATCAGAAGTTTTAAAATGTTCCTATCATCTCAGAAAAAAAAAATTATGACATCTGAGAGAGTTGTGTAATTCAATATGGTATATCATTTTTTTAAGTTTTTATTTAAATTCCAGTTAGCTAGCATACAGTTTAATAGCTTCAGGTGTACAACTTAGTAACTCAACAGTTCAATACAACACACCATGCTCATTACAAGTGCCCTCCTTAATACCCATCACCTATTTCACCCATCCCCCACATGCTTCTCCCCTCTGCTAAACCATCAGTTTGTTCTCTATAGTTAAGAGTCTATTTCTTGGTTTGTTTCTTTTTCTCCCCCCCCATAACATTTGCTCTGTTTCTTAAATTCCACATACGAGTGAAATCATTTGCTATTTGTCTTTCTGTGACTGACTTATTTCACTTGGCACAATACTCTCTAGCTCCATTCATGTTACTGCAAATGACAAGATTTCACTCTTTTTTTAGAGCTGAGTGATAATCCATTACATATATACCACTTATTTATCCATTCATCAGCCAATGGACAGTTGGGCTGTTTCCATAAATTGGCCATTGTAGATAATGCTGCTATAAACTTTAGGGTCCGTGTATCCCTTTGGATTAATGTTTTTGTATTTTTTGCATAAATTCCTAGCAGTGCGATTGCTGGATTATAGGGTAATTCTACTTTTGACTTCTTGAGAAACCTCCATACTGTTTTCCAGAGTGGCTGAACCAGTTTGCATTCCCACCAACAGTGCAAGAAGGTTCCCCTTTCTCCATATCCTCACCAGCATTATTCTGATGCCAAAACAGATAAAGATACCACTAAAAAAGATAAGTACTGGCCAATATCCCTAATGAACACAGATGCAAAAATTCTCAATAAAATATTAGCAAACCAATTCCAACAATACACTAAAAAAATCATTCACTACAATCAAATGGGATTTATTCCTGGGTTACAAAGGTGGTTCAATATTCACAAATGAATCAACATGATACATCACATTAATAAAAGAAAGGATAAGAACCATATGATCAGTGCCATAGATGCAGAAAAAGCATTTAATATAATACAACATCTATTCATGATAAAAAAAACTCAACTAAGTAGGTTTAGAGGGAATGTACTTGAACATAATAAAGGCCATATATGAAAAACTCAGAGCAAATATCATCCTCAATGGGGAAAAACAGAGCTTTTCTTCTATAGTCAGAAAACAAGACAGGGATGTCCACTTTCACCACTGTTATTTAACGTAGTACCGGAAGTCCTAGCCTCAGCAATTAGACAACAAAAAGAAATAAAAGACATCTAAATCAGCAAGGAAGAAGTCAAACTTCGACTATTCATAGATGACATGATACTCTATGTAGAAAACCTGAAAGACTCTGAAAGACTCCACCTAAAAACTGCTAGGACTGATACACAAATTCAGTAAAGTCACAGGATACAAAACCAATGTATACAAATGTGTTGTACTTCTATATACCAAGGATGAAGTAGCCAAAAGAGAAATGAAGGAATCAATCTCACTTACAATTGCACCAAAAACAAAAAGATATGTAGGAATGAACCTAACCAAAGAGGTGAAAGACCAGTACTCTGAAAACTATAGAACACTTTTGAAATAAATTGAAGATGACACGAAGAAATGGAAAGACATTCCATGCTCATGGATTGGAAGAACAAATATTGTTAAAATGTCTATTTTTTTTTTTTGCTATTTACCCAAAGCAATCTACATATTTAATGCAATTTCTATGAAAATACCACCAGCATTTTTCACATAGCTAGAACAATCCTAAAATTTGTAGAGAACCATAAGGACATCAAATAGTCAAAGCAATTTTGAAAAAGAAAAGCAAAGCTGATGACATCACAATTCTGGACTTCAGGTTCTATACTAATATTTAAGTAGGAAATAGGATAATTTCATACTTGAGAATTCTATGTACAAAAATGTAAATTAGCCTTATTCAAACAACAGCCTTTCTGAAATAATGCAAATTAACTGTATTAGGATGAAACTCTGATGCAAGCTAGCTTAAACACTATTTTCTTGATAAATTATAAATCCGAACATAGAGTAAGCTCCAAGGATAATATCTACATCAACCAGCATTAATGTTACTTTGGCCAGCTTCCCCACAACTGTAAGAAATTATTTTTTCACATTGTCATGAAGAAGGTAAAGAAATGTGTTTCCAACACATGTAAAACAGCACTTTTTTTCACTCTGATTGCAGGGTAGAGAGTGGGGTATCTACCTGAACCTGGGCCAGATCCAATCACCAGATACAGAAGTGGATCTCATGTTAAGATAATGAAGCATTAGGCTCATTAAAATTGTATGAACTTTTCCTTAACCCCAGAGAGAGGCTCTAGCAATGTGTTCATCTGTTCATATTTTCTTTTTTTTGGTAAAACTTACAAAATAAACTATTTTAGCCTTTGTTATTTTAGACTCCTGTGTCTTTGAACTTTGATGTATTCTCTCTTACACTACACTTTATTTCATATGATGTTCAAGTTTTAAATACTTGGGGATTGTGTTAAGGAGTTTTTTAGCTGGCAGTTTATAGTTTGGGGTTAATGGTATATATTTATGTGGTCTGCAGTCATCTTCACTTTTACTTGGTGTAGTTAACTTTTTTGCTTTCTAGCTTACTACCCATTATGCTCAGGTTGAGTCATAATACAGACATATCTTAAAAAGTGTCTGGAGCTGGCAGAGTGTGGATAGTGGTAGAAAATAAAAAGATTTGAAATGTAGAAAGTAAGAAACAATCTATGGATTATCCTTCCAATATCCAAAGAGTAAAATTGTTAGCTGAGGATTAAGTTCTCCTCTTCAGCTTTTTAAAAGAGAAGAACATCCTTATTTGGAACAAATTTCATATGATAAAGTATACAAATATCAATAAATCATACTTTTTTCATCCTTTTGAGGGAATTGCATGAAACAGAACTCATCAGAATTTCTCTATTTGTAGGGTACATGCCAGTAGCAAAACTAAAAACAGCATGTGATTATAAATAATAAAAGCAAAGTGTGATTTTAACTTTGCTGGATCAAAGACTGAAGCATATTTTTAGTCACTCTATAGGACATTATGCTATAACATTATTTTTAAGAAGTGGTGATCAAGGACTATGTATTTTGAAAAAGAAGGAGAATGTAAAGCTAATTAAAATTATATTATTTTTTAGATTTTGTTATGCTTATAGTATTTTTAGTCAGCTTTAAAGTTTTTATATTTATTATTTTTTCATTTTAATAAATGTTTAATCATTCATATTTTATATTCATAAATTGTATTATTTTTCTTAAAGACAGACCACAGTTTTATGGTTTTCAGAGCCCTCAAAATCTTGACACGCCTGACCAAGGGAATCCTATGCACGGCTTAACTACACAGAATCAGAATTTTACTTTGGAGTGACAAATAGGGTAGATTACTAAATACAAGTTGGGTTCTTCTAGGACAAGGAAGATAGAGATTGGGTGGGCCACCAAGAGATGCCAAGTCAGGATAAGTGATGTAAATAGATTAATATAAATTTTAATTTTAATTTTAAAAAATATTAGTAAAATATTAAGAAGAGAAGAATAATCTGTGTGTATACAACAGTAGAACAGGCCCTGTGGATTTACTTGCCATATATATGGTTCTTTTTTCACCCAGATAATAATACTGTGTCTGAATTTATAATTTTATAAAATAATAAAGAGAAGCATTAATCATGTATATATTTTGCTTTAAAGAATATATATCAAAGATGTTTGATAGAGATATCCATTTTTTTGTATTAATTTCAAGTCAACAGCAAATATATGGAACACTGAAAATAGAATAATTTATATGTGTTTACTGACATTAAAATGGTGGGTATAGGAAGATCACAGGCTACTGTAAGAACCTGGCTTCAGCAGTAGCTGAGCTAGTACTCATTTTAGGCCTATGGAGGTCAAGAGAAATCATTAGAATCCAGAGGGAGAGAGTACAATCCCATCTGGTGCTGCTAGAGTCTTTTGGGTGACTTTTGGTTCAGGGATTAGCCAGTTTGTGTTCACTTTAAAAGGGAGGGAGAAGCTGGGAAAATAAACACCCTGACCTCACTCTCTTCTTTCCATTTAAAGTCCTGCTAAATTTCTTTACTGCCTAAATTCAACTGAAAGACAAAAAAAAAAAAAGAAATAATGGAAAGAATCTTTCTCAAAGAAACAAAATTAACATTGTCATTTTGTTTATTAATTATCACTAGATTACTTTTACATACAGATTTTTCTTCACCATTATTTCAGATAGGTTAAATTGTTTTAAGGATATTTTTGTCTTCAGAGTTAAAAAAAACCAAAAGTCTAACAAACAAAATAAGCCATTATGAGACATTTCCTTTCCTAGCTTTGCCATGAAAGATATAAAAGCTAAATTCAAGTTCATATAAGGAAAAGTGCTTGAAATGCCCTCATGGGCTAACCTAACACCCCTTGCTTTGTGCCACAGTAAAGTCTGGGATCAGATGGCACTTTTTTTTTTAAGTTTTGGGTTTTTTAAAATATTTTATTTATTTACTTGACACACAGAGAGAGATCACAAGTAGGCAGAGAGGCAGGCAGAGAGAGAGGAGGAGGCAGGCTCCCTGATGAGCAGAGAGCCTGATATGGGGCTTGATCCCAGACCCTGAGATCATGACCTAAGCCAAAGGCAGATGATCTGAGCCACCCACGTGCCCCAACATGGCACCTTGTTTTTGTGATTTCTGGCAGCTTTGTTATTTGCCTCCATTTCTATTTTCCCCTCCTCCTTTCTCTCTCTACTTTTCTTTCATAAATATTTGAGCACAGACCCAGGGATGGTTCTCCTGACATGACTGTAAACAAGACATGAATTATATTTAGCTTCAAAGAGTTTCTATGCAGTAATGATATGACCAAGCAAAGAGGCAGTGTTATAAAATGTGACAAATAGTGTGATACAGGAAGTTCAGGTACTATTCAGCACAAGTGGTGGTGGGGTCCTAACCTAGCTCTGTCTCCCTGGAATAAGTATTATGCAAGTTGAAGTAATACTTTGAGTAATATACAAATAATGATCATCCAGAAAGAAAGCTCAAAAGGTCAGGAAAGCAGTTCCAGGCAAGAATCAGTATGAGCAAAAAGCAGAGTAGTAGGGCAGGAAAGAGGTCATGAACTAATGGAATTATATTTTTAATTCCCTCATTTTGTTTTACAACTTCCAAGATAGCTTATTTGATGCTTCTCTTCCTGGAAACAGGTTGTGCTTCATCCTCTGAAATCTGTTCCAGAATCTTTTGAACATTTTATGTCTAATAGAAGGAGTATGCCCTTGTAAATCTTCAATCTATAATAAATCAATTCTTGATCTTTGGGGTGACCAATTATGATTTTCCATTTTATAATGCTCAACACTATTCAAAAAGTCAGAGTAAAAGCATTTACTATTAACTTACTTTTCATCTGAATGTGGACGTTACTGTTGTTCTGCGTCTTTCCTTTAAGCAGGGATGGGGCAACATCTTCAAAGGCTAGCATCTTCCAAGGTTCATGTCTCTAGGAAGTGGTTTTCCTCCTAAATGGAACTTTATGAGCACTAGACCACATGGACTGCTATAAAGGAGATGGATTTAATGGAAAGGCTTTCCTCAAGGAAAAGACATATACAAGTATTATGTGCTATCCTCCAGCTTAGAGGTTAGGTGACAATCTGAAGTTGAAGAGCAGAGAACATGTATACACATAGAGAAACACATATTTACAGTGACATCTAGGGTGCTTCCTATGAGATGTTCTATGCTCATGCTAACAATATTTACCTAAAAATCAGTTCTCCAAATTTATTATTTATTTATTGTTATCAATATTTTTATTATAACATTGATAGCTTATACTTATATAGCACTTTCTGTATGTCAGGCATTGTTTCTTCTCATCTAAAACAAAAAACAAAAACCAAAAAGCAAAACAAAACAAAACAAAAAAACAGAGACTTCCAGTGAAGATGGTAGAGTAAGAGGATCCTAGGTCTATGTTCACTTCATTCCATGGTTACACATAGATAACACCCTCTCAGAGTAAATAACCCAGAAAATGACCTGAAGACTGGCAGAACAGACTCTCCACAGAAAAATGTAGAGGAGTCCACATTAAAAAGGGTAGAAAGGGCAGACATGTGCTCAGGAGCCAAATTGACCTGCAGGACTGTCCACAGGAGGGAGGGATGAAAGGAGCATGGAAAGGGGAGAAGAGGATCCCCTACTCTAGGCACCCCAGACATGAGGAACCTGCATTGGGAAGACAAATTCCCATAACATTTGGTTTTGAAAATGAGAGGAGTGTGAATTAGCAAATTTTTAAAATCAACGGACTTAACACTGGGAACATTAAAATCAGTGGCCCCACTCTGGGATTGCCTGAGAGTGATAGGAAACTGAGTCCTCACCCTTAAAGAGACAGTATAAAAAATATCCCCATTGAGATATAACATAAAAGCAGCAGTTTGAAAAAACACCAGGAGGATATGGGGTCAGTGTCCCCCATGACAACATTCTCCTACAGACTTTCCCCCAAGCCTGCCCTCAGCAGCTCTCCAAAGCTACTCCAGGACCCCTCCCGCAGCAGACCCTCATAAACTTTGCTAACACTGTGCCCTCTGCCCTTAACACTTCCTCAGCAGGAGTCCATCCAAAGTAATGTCATAAGTGGCAGTGTGCAAGCAGCCTTGACACAGGTCACTACCTCTCCAAAATGACTCTTGCCCCAGGGAGAGGGGAAGAGAACCAGATATACCAGTGTGACTGTGGCCCTGACAATGGGCTGGGACAGACATTGGGTCTAGTTATAAGTCCTGCCCACAAATGAAAGCATCTCAGGGGATAACATAGAAGGAGCACCCTGCAGTTTGGTGCAACTGCAGCTCTGGCAAATGTCTGGCCTGACCCAATTCAGGACCAAGGTGACTGTATTCTGGCCCATTAACAACATAGGGACCATACCGTAAACACAACCGGCAAAGAGGACCACTGAAAAAGACTAAACTAAAGGCAAACATGGCTCAACCACAACAGTAGGACACGTGCAACACACATGAGACATCCTTGAAGCACCAGGTTCTGATGAATAGGGGACAGTGCACTGCAGAGCACTACTGGACTTCTTCTTTATAAAGCCACTATTTATAAGAGCAAGAGACATAGTCAAGTTTCCTAAAACATAGAAACAGATACAGAGAGTTAATCAAAATGATGATGCAGAGGAATATGTCTCAAATGAAAGAACAGGACAAAATCACAGCAAGAGAGCTAAATGAAACAGAGAGAACTAATATGCCTGATAGATAATTTAAAGTTATGGTCATAAAGATATTTGATGGACTTGAGAAAAGAGTGGAGGATATTAGTGAGAACTTCAACAAAGAGATAGAAACTACAAAAAAAGAACTCATCAGAGAGGAAGAACTCAATAACAAATTAAAAATACTCTAGAGGGAATAAATAGACTAAAGGAAGGAGATGAGATCAGTGACCTGGAGGAGAGAGTAGTAGAAAGCAATCAAGCTGAACAAGAGAGAGAAAAAAGATTAATAAAAAATGAGAATAGATTAAGGGAATTCAGCAACACCATCAAGCATGATAACATTCACATTATAGGGGTCCTAGAAGGAGAGGAGAGAACAAGGAGGCAGAAAATGTATTTTAAGAAATAACAGCTGAAAACTTCCTGAATCTGGGGAAGGAAACAGAAATCCTGATCCAGGAGGCACAGAGAGGTCCACACTAAGACACATAGTAATGAGAATGGCAAAAAGTCGCGATAAAGAGAGAATTTTTAAACCAGCAAGAAAAAGAAAACAAACTGACAAAGGAAACTCCATAAGGCCATCAGAAGCCTTTATAGCAGAAACTTTGTGGGGCAGAAGGGAGTGGAATAATATATTCAAAGTGCTGAAAGAACAACAGCAATAACAACAACAACACTGCAGCCAAGAACACTATCCAGCAAGGCTATCATTCAGAATAAGAGAGTTAGAGTTTACCAGACAAACAAAAGTGAAAGGAATTCATGATGACTAAACCAGCCCTACAAGAAATGTTAAAGGAGTCTCCCAAGTGGAACAGAAAGACCATGAGGAAGAGCAACAAAAATAGGAAGAACAAAGCAGTAAAACTAATTCTATAAATCTGATCTACAAAAATCAATCAAGAGATTCACAAAATAAAAGGGTAAATTATGACACCACATACATAAACAGGGTGGGTTGGGAGTAAAAATTAAGTGCTTTTAGAATAAGTTAAATCATAAGTGACCATCAATTTAATTAGACAGCTATATGTATGACATGTTGTATATAAACCTAGTGGTAAACACAAATCAAAAACTGGTAATAGATATGCAAAAAAAAAAAAAATAATAAAGAAAAAGGAATCCAAGCATAACACTGAAGGAGGCTAGCAAACAATGAGAGAAGAAAACAAGGAACAAACAGAGTAGAACTACAAACACAACCAGAAAATAAGTAACAAAATGATAATGCATATGTACCTATCAATAATTACTTTGAATGTAAATGGGCTAAACACTCTAATCAAAAGACATAGTGTGATGGAATGAATAAAAAAAGCAAAACCTATCTATATACTATCTACAAGAGACTCATTTCAGACCTAAAGACACATGCAGATTGAAAGTGAATGGACAGAAAAGCATTTATCATGCAAATGGAAATGAAAAGAAACCAGGGTAGCAATACTTATATCAGAAAAAATAGACTTTAAGACAAAGACTGTAACATGAGACAAAGAAGGATACTATATAAGCATAAAGGGAATAATCCAATAAGGATTTATCAATTTAAACATTTGTGGACCCAATGTGGAAGCACCCTAATACATAACAAAGCAAATAGCAAACATAAATGAAGTAGTCACTAGTAACACAATAAATTATGGGACTTTAACACCCCACTTCACCTTTGGATGATCATTCAAACAGAAAAATCAACAAGGAAACAATGCCTTAGAATGACACATTGGGCCAGATAGATCTAACAGATATAGTCAGAATATTCCATTCAAAAACAGTGAAACCCACATTCTTTTCAAGTGTACGTGGAATATTCGCCAGAATAGACCACATAGTAGAGCCCTAAACAAGTCTCAACAAATTAAAAAAGATTGAAGTCATACCTTGCATATCTTCTGACCACAATGCCATGAAACTAATAGTCAACCACAAGACAAAATCTGGAAAGAACATAAAAACATAGGGGTTAAATAACATGCTACTAAACATTAAATGTGTCAACCAAGAATTCAAAGAAGAAATTTAAAAAAAATACATGGAGACAAATGAAAATGAAACAAAATCTTTAGTATTTTAGGAAAGCTGTTCTAAGAGGAAAAGGTTATAGAAATACAGTGCTACCTCAAGAAGTAAGAAAAAAATCTAAAACCAAACCAAAACAAAACAAAACAAACAACCAACATAACTTTTTTTGGCTAAAGGAGCTAGAAAAAGAACAAACAGAATTTCAAAACAATAGAAAGAAGTAAATAATAAAAATTAGAGAAGAAATAAACAAAATAGAAAACTAAGCAAAACAACCTCCCCCCAAAAACAAAACAATAAAACAATTAATGATAACAGGAACTGGTTCTTCAAAAAGATCAACCAAACTTATCAATTTTTAGTCACATTCATCCAAAAAAAAAAAAAAAAGAAAGAAAGAAAAAAGAAAAAGAAATAGAGGGCTCAAATAAACAAAATCAGAAATTAAAGGAAAAATATCAACTGATGCCAGAGATATACAAAAGATTATAAGAGAACATTACAAAAAATTATATGCCAACAAATAGGACAACCTTGAAGAAACAGATGAATTCCTAGAAACAATGAAACTTCCCAAAACTGAGACAGGTAGAAATAGAAAATTTGAATAGACCTATTGCTAGTAATCAAAAATTTCTCAACAAAAATTGAGGACTAGATGGTTTCACAGGTAAATTTTACCAAACATTTGAAGAAAGGTTAATATCTACTCTTCTCAAAGTAGTCAAAAAAATAGAAGAAGAAGCAAAGCTTCCAAATACCTTCTAAGAGACCAGGCTTACGCTCATACCAAAACAAGATAAAGACACCACTAAAAAAAGAGAACTATAGGCCAATATCTATGATAAATATGGATGCAAAAATCCTTAACAAAATATTAGCAAATTTAATCCAACAATATGCTAAAAATATAATTTACCAGAATCAACTAGTATTTATTCCTGGGATGTAAGGATGGTCCGATATTCACAAATCATTGGGATATTTTACATCAATAGAAGAAAGGATAAAAGCCGTATGATTTCAATAGACACAGAAAAAAAACATTTAATGAAGTACAACATCCACTCATGATCAAAACCCTCAACAAAGTATGGTTAGGGTCCACATACCTCAACATAATATGTCTTATATGAAAAACCCACAGCTAACATCATATTCAATGGGGAAAATGAGAGCTTTACCACTATAAGATCAGGAATAAGACAAAAATGTGCACTCTCACCACTTTTATTCAGAAGTCCTAGCCATAGCAATCAGAAAAGAAAAAAGGAATAAAAGGCATCCAAATTGTTAAGGAAGAAGCAAAACACTTACTATTTGCAAATGACATGATACTATGTATAGAAAACCCTAAAGATTACACCAAAAAATCTACTAGAACTGATTAATGAATTCAGTAATGACACAGCATATAAGATCAATATATAGAAATATGTTGCATTTTTATAAACTGAAAATGAAGTAGCAGAAAAATAATTTAAGAAAGCAATCCTATTTACAATTGCACCAAAAATAAGATACATCGGAACAAACTTAACCAAAGAGCTGAAAGACCTATGCTCTGAAAACCATAAAACACTGATGAAAGAAATTAAAGATGACACAAACAGAAAGATATCCCTCCTTATGGACTGGGAGAACAAATATTGCTAAAGTGTCCACACTACCGAGAGCAATCTACATATTTAAGGAATATTTAATGAAATCTCTATCAAAATACCAACAACACTTTTCACAGAAGTAGAAAAAATAATCCTAAAATTTGTAAGGAACCACAAAAGACCCAGAATAGCTAAAGCGATCTTTAAAAAGAAGCACAAAATGAGATGTATCCTAATCCCAGATTTCAAGATATACTACAAAATGTAGTCATCAAAACAGTATGGTATTGGCATAAAAATAGACATAAAGCTCAACAGAACAGAATAGAATCCAGAAATAAATCTATAGTTTTATGGTCAATTAAAGTTTTGACAAAGGAGACAAGAATATCCAGTTGAAAAAAGACAGTGTCTTCAACAAATGATGTTTGGAAAACTGGACAGCTACATGCAAAAGAATGAAATTGGGCCACTTTGATACACCATATACAAAAATAAACTCAAAATGGTTTAAAGACTTAAATGTGAGACCTGACACCATAAAATTCCTAGAAGAGAGCGCAGGCAATAATTTTTCTAATATCAGCAACAGTAACATTTTTCTAGGTATGTCTATTGAGGCAGGGGAAACAAAAGCAAAAATAGAGATCAAAATAAAAACTTCTGCACAGGAAAGGTAACTATCAATAAAACTAAAAGACAGCCTACTAAGTAGGAGATATTTGCAAATGGTATATCTGGTAAGGGGTTAGTATCCAAAATTTATAAAGAACTTATACAACTCAACACTCAAACAAATAATCCAATTAAAAAATGGGCAGTTGACATGAACAGACATTTCTCCAAAGAAGATATATAGATGATCAACAGACACATGAAAATATGTTCAACTACACTCATCATCAGGGAAATGCAAACAAAACTACAGTGAAATATCATCTTAAACCTGTTGGAATTGCTAAAATCAAACACACAATAAACAGTAATTGTTGGTGAGGATGTGGAGAAATAGAAACTCTTGTGTACTGTTGATGGATATGCAAACTGGTGCAGCCACTGTGAGAAAGAGTAGGGAGGTTCCTCAAAAAATTAAGAATAGAATTGCTATATGATCCACTACTGGGTATTTATCCAAAGAATAAAAAAAAAACACTAATTTGAAAAGATACATGCACCACTATGCTTATTACAGCATTATTTACAATATCCTAATTATGGAAACAGCCCAAGTGTCCACTGGTGCATGTATCAATAAAAAAAAGTATGATATATGTTTATAATGGAATATTAGTTATCCATTAAAATGAAACCTTGCCATTTGCAACAACATGAAAGTATGGAGAAAGTATAATGCTAAGAGAAATGTCCATCTGAGAAACACAAAAACTATATGATTTTACTCATATATGATATTTAAGAAACAAAACAAATGAACAAAGAAAATAAAAGACAAACCAAGAAACTCTCTTAACTTTAGAGAACAAACTGATAATTACCATAGTGGAGGTGTGTGGGGGGATGGGTGAACTAGGCAAAGGGGATTGAGTACAATTACAATTATGAACACTGAGAAATGTACAGAATTGTTGAATCACTGCATTGTACACCCCAAACTAATATAGCACCCGATGTTAATTATACTGGAATTAAAAAAATTTAAAAATCACATATTTTCATAATTTTCATTTTACAGATGTTAAAACTGAGACCCGAGAAGTTAAGTACCATGTGTAAAATCACAAATCTGGGCTATCAGTGAGGCAATATTACTCCAGAATCTGTACTCTAACCATGTGTAATATTGCCTCTCAAAGAGGAAAGAAACAGCATGAAGTAAGTGAATCTGATGGCAAACAAATTGCAATCATGGTGTAGATGAAGAATTTTTAGACTATAATGACTAAGAGTGGCTTACATGAAATTAAGCATGATGAATAATTAAAACATTAATTTGCCTTCTGTGTATTGGTATCATTGTAAAGCATCTTTGTATTTTCTTAATTTGTATCTTTTGTTCCATGAAGCATTTAAGTCCTCTGAATATGTGAGGTTTTTGTCTTTCTTATTATCAACAGAGTTTTGGGCATTGGTGACTCCACCTTTAAACTATTCAGGAAGCTTGAGTGGCATCTTAAATATAATCATGTGGTAAATGATTTTCCTGGAATCCACTCATAGAATCAATTTAAAACCGTGCACACTATAATTTTGAAGTGTTTTCATTCCTGGAAAATGATAATTTTATTTGGATATTTATGTATGAAATACTTTATGATTGTATGATTCCATTAGTAAATGTACTGCTTCCATCTTGGCAACATTTATCACAAAGATGCCTATCTTTTTGGCATTTTTTATTACTCTGTATTTGTTATGAATATTGCTATTGATTTTATTAATGCAGTAGCATTCTATTTTTAAATAATTTTTGAAACACCCAGAAATTTCAAATTAAAAATATAAGTGAATAAAATGTACAAACCCTTTTAAGTGCTTCATTTACTAGACCAATATACATTTACTTTTTATAGGGGAGATAGTATTGCATTTGATGCTTTGTACATAATTAGAATACAGAAAATTAGTTCAGGCTAATGTAGAAGTGTAACTTTTATTATTCTTACATCTTGTTTTCCACAGCTTTCAGAAGTTGCCCTGTCTAAAGCAAATTATTGGTCTCTTGTTGATTTTCGGAATCTAGCTTTTCATCTGAAAGGTTGACTCTCTTCATGCTTAAGAGGATTCCTTCTCTTCTGCTCCTTAAAGCTTAGCTCTTTTCTCCCAATCCCAACCAATTAGTTTTCATATAAGAAAATTCCACATATTTCACATGATACAAGAAGCTAGTGTTTTAATGAATTATCTGCTTCTTTGCCTTGTATGGTATCTATTTTAACACATTCTCGTGCAAATAAGAATACTTTTTTTTTTTTTAAGATTTTATTTATTTATTTATTTGACAGACAGATCACACGTAGGCAGAGAGGCAGGTAGAGAGAGAGAGAGGAGAAGGCAGGCTCTCTGCCCAGCAGAGACCCCAATGTGGGGCTCGATCCCAGGACCCTGGGATCATGACCTGAGCCGAAGGCAGAGGCTTTAACCACTGAGCCACCCAGGTGCCCCAGAATACTTTTAACTATAAGAACAAATATATAAATGAGTTATAATAACTAACATCTGAGTGGCATAGAAGCTTTGGTTACAGGTGTTTCTATAATATCCTTTTTTTTTTGTATTAGTTTTCCTAATTCTATGATTATCACTATCCTTTAATGAAAATGTCATATAATCAAGAGCTTTGAGGACCTTATCAAGCAGGATTGGAACAAGATTAAAGCAGTGAGGTACTTCCTTGGGCACAAAATTTAAAGGGACACCAAAATACTCAGTAATGAAGATACAAAAATATTCAATATAATATTTTAAAAATTCAATATTAATACAAGAACATCCACGATGAACAGAATATCAAACTTTTAAATAAAGACTGGATCAATATTACTGAATTTTTATTTTGCCTCAGGCTCCACATGGCACTGGCGTCAAACACTCACTACATGAGTTTAATATTCCTAAAATGTAAATATTTAATATTAAGTATTCATTGTCAATTAAAAAACCCAAATAGAACACTAAAAATGACTTAACCTTTCTTCTTGAACTACTGTATAATTTAAAAAACCCAAAATATCAAAACAGTTGATTGAGCATAGGCATTCACCTTGTAGGGCTGTTAGGGACATTGAAATGGAGAAGATGAATTGTAATGGAAGAGTCTAAGAGGGTTTCAGAGGACAGTGTCTTTCTGAAAGGAGAAGGATGATGAAAATGTCTGACAAGTGTTGAAATAGAGTGGAGGAAGCAGGTATACAGGAGCTCTGTGGAATCCCCAAAACTAGAAATTCGTTTTATAATTTTTTTTTAAGATTTTATTTATTTATTAGTTAGAGAGAGAGAGAGAGAGAGCGAGCACAGGCAGACAGAGAGGCAGGCAGAGGCAGAGGAAGAAGCAGGCTTCCTGCCGAGCAAGGAGCCCGATGTGGGACTCGATCCCAGGACGCTGGGATCATGACCTGTGCCGAAGGCACCCGCTTAACCAACTGAGCCACCCAGCATCCCTAGAAATTCATTTTAGAGTAGCCTGGAGTGAGAACAATGTCCCAAACCAGATATCTATGGGACACCTTTGGTTCTTTCCCAACTCCACCATTGTTATCCCAAACATGTGCATAGAAAAAGACCATCAGACATTTATTCTAAGACCTAAAAACTCAGGGCACTCCCCCAAGAAAGTGATTCTAGTTTACATGATTATGCTTCTAAATTCTGGCAAGCCAAAGGGAGCTCAAAACCTGATGGACTCTTGCTCAGTAAAGGGAAGCTATTCTTCAACCAACTCTGCATAGACAGACATTCTAGTAGTTAGGGGTATTTGAATCTGGAACAGAGTGCCTAGGTTTCAGTGGGGCTTATGAAAGTAGAAAGTTTCTTACTGATAAGTGCTCAATTAAATTAATTATTGTTAATTGTTATAAATTCCCACTGAGGGAATATGTCTAAAGGGAAATAGCCCTAACTGTACACCTATATAGAAAGCACACTACCTTCCTAGAACAGGATTCAGCAAACTTTTTTTGTACAAGATCAGATAGTAAGTGTTACTAGCTTTGTGTGCCATTACTCAACTCTGTCTATGGCATAAAAGTAGCCATAGGTAAAACATAAATGGGAATGGTTCTGTTTGAGTATATTTTTATTACAAAATATAACATTCCAGATTTGGCCATTGGGTCATCATTTGATGAATCCCCTTGAAGAAAGAAGTCAATGGCTTTTATATATAAGAGTAAAACAAAGGACCACTAGACACGTAGGATGTAGAAGACATTGTGAAGAATTTCCCAGGCATTCCTCTTTCAGTGAAGAACTTACGGTCTCAGATTCTGGGAGCATCATGGGCAGATGGACTTTAGCTGCCAGTCTCTTCAGCTGTGGAGGGCCGCAGCCCAAATTACAACCCTTCCTGGGAAGAGCTACATCCAAGAATGGATTGATGTGATAGTATTTATCTGACCATCTTGGTTCATCTGAGTATATTCTAAAGAATCATTCTAGATTGAGAATTGTCTGTGATGTCAGTGGAGGCTGACTTTGAGCCTGCACTGCAAATCAACTTCCCTCAGTTCTGCTTTCTCCCCCTACTTTTTCTGGTTTCGATCTCAAAGGGCACTCCTTATAAATACTTTGTGTGCTAAACTCTGTCTCATAATCTGCTTTCCCAAGAACCCAACCAATAATTGGAGGAAAACAAGAATTGTGAAAGAGAAAGACCAAGATGAATCCACAGAAAATTTGACCATGCAAGAAAAAGAGAATTGAGAGAATAGATGGGTAAGTAAAAGAAAATAATTAAATAATAAAGCAATGTGCTCAGATTTTAGAGGATATTACAGCCATGAAATTACAAGAGATCTGTTAAAAAGAAAACTACAGGCCCAAAATGGGTTAGATTAAGCCTCCAGTCAGTAAACTAAGACTCAATACCTAACCTAATTGCAGTTTCAACTGCTTAGGAATGTAACCTTTATCAACATGGAATTTCCTGGTCAATTCTAGGAAATTTATGGATAAAGTTTTCTGTTCCCCTTAGGAGGAGGACCTTATCTAAACAATGTATTCTTTGCTAATAAATTTCTTTCTTTTTAATCTTTTCTTTTTTAAATGCTCCCTCTTTGTCTTTAAAAACCTTGATTTAGCTCAGTGGCATCCTCTCTAATTTGTGGGATGCTGCCTGATTCCTGAATCATTTAAAAAAGCCAATTAGATTTTCAAATATGTTCAGTTCAATTTTGTTTTTTAACAGATCTAAAAGTAAATGAACTTCATAGAATAAAGAACATAAGAAAACAATATAATAAAATATCTGAGAATACAGGAAAAGTCAGAGAGGACCTATGTAACAAGACAATATTTTTTTCAAGAGGAGTTTTGAAAAACAAAAGAGAAAATGGAGGACACTATGATATTAAAGAAATATTATCATGTATGTAAACCAAACCAGCAAACTAAACAGTTAACAATATTTAATTTTCAGTAACAACTTAAATTTCCTTTTAAGCTTCACTTTGTGGAAAACCTTAATTGGCTATAAAATGGAAAATTCTTGTGGTTTTGATTAGTATTTCCTGATTTCTAATGAGATTGAGCCCTTTATCATTGACCGCTTAGAAATCTCTTCTGAATTGTCAGTTCAAGTACCTGTCTTCTCTTTATTGATATTTATATCTGGATATAAATTCTTTGTTCGTCATGTGTATTGCAAATAACTTATGTCCCTCTGTGGTTTACCCTTTCATTTTTAGTAATTTATTTTGATGAAGGATCCAATTTTAAACATTTTTCTTCATAACTAGTGCTTCTTTTGCATGTTATACTCAAGAAATTTGCCCCCTCCAAGTCGTGAAAATATTCTTACATTCTCTTCTAGAAGATTTTTGTTTTGCTTTTTATATTCTCATCTAGAATTGATATTGTATATGGTATGAATTAGAGATTATATGTGTATGTAAATGATCCAAAGCCATTTATTTATTTATAAGTCTGTTTATTCTCCCTTTGTGCTCTAGTACCAGTTTTGTCATAAATCAAGTGTTCAAACACATGTGAGTTTCTTTCTGGACTTTGTATTATATGTAATTGAAATATTTACATATCATTGTGTCTATACCATACCACTATGTTCTCTGAACTTCTCTCTTTTTTTTCAAGATTATCCTGGTTATTTTTAATCTTTGGAATAGGCTTGGAATATGCACATATACACACACACATATACAAAACTGTAGGAATTTTGATTGATATTCCTTTAAATAATAGGTCAGGGGCACCTGGGTGGCTCAGTGGGTTAAGCTGCTGCCTTCGGCTCAGGTCATGATCTCAGAGTCCTGGGAATGAGTCCCACATCGGGCTCTCTGCTCAGCAGGGAGCCTGCTTCTCCCCCCCTCTCTCTGCCTGTCTCTCTGCCTACTTGTGATCTCTCTATCTGTCAAATAAATAAATAAAATCTTTAAAAAAATAATAGGTCAATTTGGAAAGATTTGGCATCTTTACAATTCAGAGACTTTGGTTTATAACTATGGTATATCCCTCCATTTATTTAATTCCCTTCAGTAATAATTTACATCTGTTTTTTTTTTTTTTTTCTGCAAGGGTACGGCATACCTTTTGTATATTTAATTCTAGGAATTTTATGTTACTTGATACTATTACAAGTGATACCTTTTTAAAAAATTCATTTTACAATTTTAGTTGTTAATATACTGAACTACATCTTGTTTTTCATATTAAACATATACAAAATGACCTTGTTAAATACATCATTGTATTAACATTCTATACATTCTTCTGTATGCCTCTGTACAAAATTATTACTCCCGTGACTAATTATCTCATTCTCATTTCAGGGGAAATTTGCTCAGTATTTTATTTCACCATCTATCATAATGTTAACTGATTTCTGGTTTGTTGTTGTTTGTTTGGTTGGTTGGTTTGGATTTGTTCATTTTGTCTTTAAGTACATCAGATTAAGGATGTTTCCTTATTTCCTAATCTGTTATCAAATGGCTTCCCTGCATCTGCTGAGATCAGATTTTTCTCTATTATTCTTTTACTATGTTGAATTACATTGAGTTTTAAATAATAGATGCCCTTGAATATTTAAATGAAATGTTATTTGTTTACCCTATATTATCTTTTGTTTATACTGGTGATTTCATTTTCTTTTCCTCTTTTAATTTAGGATTTTCATACTATGTACAGGACAGGAGTATGGTATTTTAATTCACCTCATTTCCTATTAGGATTCTATAATGTTTAGGTTATTCTTTGATTTCTATCTTGCTGTTATCAATATTTGTTTTCCTAATATTTGGTCCATTTTTATCCCTTTGCATGCCCAGTGATTTTTGTTTGATGCCAGACATTGTGAAAATTTTTAGAAAAAAACCTGAAGTACCAGATTATATAATATTTTTCCAGGAAAGAAATGCATTTTACTTTATAGCAGCAGTTACAGTAATGCCAGGTTGCTTTAATCCCATCATGTGCTGAGCTTTAATTGAAGTTTAGTTTTCTGAGAACTGGTCTCATTGTCTTATTCTTACTTTGGTCATATAGCCCTTTTCTAAGCCAAGTTTGTTTACCAGGAATTCTCCTTATCATCAGGCTTTGACCTTTGATTTCTATCCTGTTGCTCCAATAAGATTGCTGAAAGCCTAATAATGTTTTTCTCAAATTCATAACCTTTCAGCCACAACTTCAGGATCATAGATTCCTTGCAGAGGAAAAGTAGTGCCAAATATATACTTACCTCTGTGAATTTCACATCTCTCTGGGGTCTTGGCCCCTCAAGTCTACACAGACTTGGTAGCTTCCTTACACCTTCAAATTAGTATTTTAAATTTTTTCCAGTTTCTTTAGTTGTTTTTGTTGTTTTCTATGTGTGGCTTGTTTTGAAACAAGTAGTCTTCCATTTTTCAAAATAAAAATTCAGTTGTTATATTCATTGTAGTAAAATTAATAAATGGTTTCCTTTGGTGCTAATTTCAGTTTATTCAAAGGTAAGAATAATAGTCTCATTTATTTTTGGTAAATCTTAAACATTTATTTTCCATATTGAAGTGTCAACCTACTTGTAACTAATTTTTGTGATCACTGTGAAGTAGAGATCCAAATGTATTTCTTTCCTAAATAAAAACTGATAGTCCCAGTACCACACCATGCTAGTCCATCCCTTCAACACTAATCCAAAATATTATCTCTGTTCTGTATCAAATTAGCACATAAATATTATCACAAATTGCTTTATATTCTCTTGTTCTATTTTTCTATCCTTGAGCCTGTACAACATCCTCTTAATTATATAATTTAAGATGAGATATTTGCAGCATGTGTGTATCATTATGGGAATCATTCAAAGAAATGAAAATTTAATGATTTAGGAGAGCTGGAGAGTACTTCAAGAGCAATGCTTTTTGAATAGGGGCAGCCTCTTTTGATAGAATGATAGGCTGAATATGTGGGTACAGGTACAGGTTGTTTGGCAGATTTGGTGGTAAATATATGCTAGGTTGTATTTTCTTAGCAAAATTAAAAGAAAGATCACCAGATGTTAGGAAGATCAAAGAGGTATGAATATTTGAGAAGACAGAACAAGATATAACTGTGGGTAGTGGGAAAGAGTGTTGATTTCTCAAAGCTCATTTAAAATTAGCCATCATGACTTTGGAGGGTGACCAGTCAGCACAGTTTTCTCTAGCCACGGTCAGATGCTTAGTTGTAGCATAGTGTAGATGGAGAGTTGGATTTAACTAGGGATGTGGTGGTAGAGATGACAGAAAAGAGAGAAAGCCAGGAGTTGGAAACAGGAAGAAAGAATGACCTGAGAGGGCAGTTTTTGGTTTATAGATGTTACAAAATAGTCTGATTGTAAAGGCAGATAAATATAAGAATATGATAAACACATGCTGAACTTATACCCATAGACACACAGCATATGCACAAAATAATTAGAAATTCCAAGAAAAATCAAATCCAACATAAAACCAAAAGCAAAAGTTCTAGTTAAGAAGACCATGTTCTGGGGCACCTGGGTGGCTCAGTGTGTTAAGCCTCTGCCTTCAGCTCAGGTCATGATCTCAGGGTCCTGGGATTGAGCCCCGCATGGGGCTTTCTGCTCAGTGGGGAGCCTGCTTCCATTCCTCTCTGTCTGCCTGCCTCTCTGCCTACTTGTGATCTCATTCTCTCTGTGGCAAATAAATAAAATAAAATCTTAAAAAAAAATAGAATGAGTTTAAAAAGAAAAAAAAAACATGTTCTACATATGAAGTAAGTTCAGGTTTGTTTCATCATTGTAAACAATCAATGGAATGCTACAAATAGGAATTGCAATGATCTTTATGCAAGAGTATATCCCTTATAATATTCCAGTGTTATGATAGAATACTAGAACATTTAGCTTTGCAATAAATAATACCTATATGGTTTTACTCATATACATTGCTCATGAGTTTTCAACTTTAAGAACCAAGAGGAAACATAGAAGACTTCATTGTGATTTCTTATTTAAACACACACACTACTTTTTTATAAAAGTGATCATTGAATAAGATTCAAGGGAGAAGAGAAGATGAAAGGGCTGAGTCAAGATATAGAATGCAGAGCCTTCATCAAAATTAGAAACATATTATTTAGTGTTTGAAAGGTAACCATAGGGGTGCCTGGGTGGCTCAGTGGGTTAAGTCTCTGCCTTCAGCTCAGGTCATGATCCCAGGGTCCTGGGATTGAGCCCCGCATCAGGCTCTCTGCTCAGCAGAGAGAGCTTCCTACTCTTTCTGTTTGCCTCTCTGCCTGTTTGTGATCTCTGTCAAATAAATAAATGAAATCTTAAAAAAAAAAAAGTAACCATAATGTAAGTGGATATTGTCTAGCAATATTCTGGAGCTGTCCTGTCCTGAATTGCTAGAGCTAATTATTAAATTTTCAGAAATTTTTTCAACTCAGTTCTCCAATAGCTTGAAATTAGCCACAGAGGTTAGCAAATGCTACAAACTGGAGTCTGTCTTCACTTCAGTAATCCATTGTTAAAATATTACATCAGTGATATAACCATGGAACAATTGTAAAGAGGAAGGAAGTCGCTTAGATTTAAGTAAATTAAATATCTCACTTTAAATTCTCATGAGGAAGTAATTTCACATTTTGAAATTGATAAATCAAGAAGTACAACCTTAAACTGTTTGAAAACAGGAAAAGAAATAAAAACAGAAATGTTTAAAAGTCAGTGATTAAGGATTTACAACTAGGATTAGGAAGATTGGAATGAGAGATTAATATTTTGTTAGGACATTTTCTTTTCTAGAGCCTGTTCCTGGAAATGCTGCTATTTGTAGCAGGTGTTGGGGCTTCAAGGTTACTTTGAGGAGTTGGAGTGCTGGCTGAGCAGACCCTCAGGGCTGGTGGTCCCAATGAAGTGCACTCCGTGGCATCTGGAGGTGGTGTTCCTACTGATGATAAGCAGGTGATTGGGTTGGAGAGGGAGGTCATGATGGTTGCATGGAAGGGACTGGACCCATACAATATGCTAGCCCCAAAGAAGTTTCAGGCAGCAAGGTAGATCCTAAATTAGCAAGGAGTAGACTGCATCTGAAAAAAGGATAATAGTGCTGACATCTGGTTCTGGCTGCACAAAAATGAGACCCAGCCATGTTCTAGCTGTGAAACCCATTACAAGCTCATGCCCCACCATTTGGCCCACTAAGTCTTTGCATTAACTTACTCAAAATATGTTGTAAAGTTTCTTCTTTTCAATAAAGACTAGCCATTGCATTGGCTCCTTCTCAAAAAAAAAAAAAAAAAAAAACAACAAACAAGAAAAGGTATTTTCTGTTCTGTATGCTTATTAACACCAATTTTTTTTTAAAAAATAAATATATTTATTTTGTGATAAGATTATAGATTTATCAAGTAAATATAAAACCATTTTCCTAGATCTATGAAACATTCCATGCATCTGATGTTGCTTTCTTGTTATTACTGTCAGTCATGATTTAGACATCAGAATTAAGAAATGCACATAAAGATGATATACAATTGCAAATGATGTCTACTTTCACAGTTACCTAAATCATTTCAATGGGTTAAGTGCTTTTAGTTCACTCTATAGCCACTTATCAGGCACAATCATGATGTTCCCGACATTCTTTGGGGAATTCGAATCTTCTCTGCTCCCTTTGGAAATTCCCATTTGTCTTCCTACATGCAGAAAGTAAGCTGTTGTTTAAGTACTGTTGTCTTGAGGCTAGCAGAACAAAACAAAAGCAATGAAGAAATCACAACATTTCTACAGATATGTTTCTGTTGGGGGAAAAACAGATCTTGAAGTTCTAGCTAAAATTTAGTTTAGAATTGTATGAAGAATTCACTGGATCTCCCTTGTGTTCAATCCGAATAATTATTTCATTGCTTCCTCCACAAATTACCTGTCCTCTTCCCTTTGTTTTTATTTTTATTAATATGAGATTGTAAAACCTGTTTCTTACGAGGCTCTTTCCAGGAAAAAATGCATTTACATGTTTTTCTCATTTCCAGGTTAATTCTTATGCAAGTTTCAATGTGAACTAGAGGACACAGCAGAGTTTTAGAGAAAGACTCTTGCTGGGGAAGCAAAAAATTTCATTCAGATGAGTCTTGCTATGTCAGAATCATATGAAAAGGAAAAACATATTTTTTGTGTCTTTTACAGTTATAAAAATTATAATGTGTAATTTTGCTTATATGTTACTTGGAAGAAATGTTAGTACTTGAAAAAGGAATTATTATAGGGATTTTTTAAAAGATTTATTGTTTATTTATTTTAGAGAAAGAGAGAGCTCAGAGAGAGAGGGAGAGAGAATCCTCAAGCAGACTCCCTTCTGACCAGGGAGCCCAACATGGGGCCTGATCCCAGGATCCTGAGATTATGGCCTGAGTGAAATCAAGAGCTGGTTGCTTAACCTACTGAGCTTCTCAGGCCTCTATAGGGAATATTTTTCAGTAGACTTAAAACCTTATCTCTTGGGGGAAGAAAACCTTTATATTTAAAACAACTTAAAAATTTGAAAATTACCTATGTATTTCCCTAAAAAGAAACATAAGTGTCATAACTGACTTTTTAAATCTGTGTCCTAAGAAAATAATTTTGAATCTGTGTTCACAGTAAACAGAAACCTGTCATGTTCAGTAGAAAAAATTAAGTTTTATATCTGGTTGTCAAATTAGATAAGTGGCAACTCTGAGGCAAGATTGAATTTTATCTTTCCTTGGTGTACAATAACACAGCTAAAATTTATAAGCTAGGACTAGGATGGAGGTATTATCTATCAGTTCTTAGAATTTAAAATATGATTGTATAACTGAAACAGAATATTAAAGATAGAGGTTTCTTAATCATAATTTAATCACTTTCCTCCAATTTAGATGTAATAAAATTGACATAAACACACAATTGCAGTGTGTGATTTATTCTGTATTGTTGTACTACAGAAACAGAGGAGAAAAGCATTTAACTTAGGGTGAGGTGATTTGGGGAAAAAACACCCTCAAATGTGCTGGTTCTGGTGAAGAATAAAGGAAATACATTCCAGGTAGAAGAAAAATACATGAATAGTTATTGAGGGCGGAGAGTCTATACCATTTATGTAACTAGTAACAGAAATCCAAAAGACAACTGGCTTTGACAATAAAGTGATATTTTATGTCACTTAACAAAATGTTACAAAATTTGGTGGCCTCCACTGGGATAGGAATTAGTCTCTGGCTCTGTTCTTTAACTATTTCTAAGCTTTGTGTTTTGGTTTCTTTTCTCAACTGACAACATCTGGCTGCCCACAGCAGCTGGAAACTATGTTTCTGTGTTGAAATCTAGTTTTAAAAAAGAAAACAACAGCAAGAAACACTTCTCATAAAATATTGGAATGTAAATCCATCAGATTAATTGGGCCATGTGTTCAAGCCTGGATTTGTCAGGGGAATGTTATGAGTTCATTGTATTTTAGCTTTGGCAAGGGGTTTGGGATTACATGATTGACCTATACAAATAAATGTCCCCTTGAATCAAGTGATGGGATTAGCTCCCCATGAATCAGAGAAATTTAGTGGAATAGGGTGGATGCCTTGGTACTGCAGATGCCACAGGAAGTTTCTACAGCTACACAGTATACTTCTCACCCCCTCTTCAGTTTTATTTTCTTCTTATATCACTATTTATAAGAACTTATATATTATTTTTCTATTTGTTTTTTGTCTTTCCACAATGAAATGTGGACTCTGCAAAAGCACAGATGTTTTTATGAGTTTTCTTAATTGATAAATCTCTAGTTGATAGTGAATAAATATGATGAGTAAATGAAAGGATAAATACAAGACAGGAATCTGGGGCGGCTTTCATAAAATGCATGACTGGATTTTGTGAACTCTAAAGAGTCAGGAGCTGGGTTGAAGATCATATAATCAAGGTTGGACATGTCAAGGGTTACCAACTGTCCCAGGAAACTAAGCTAAGAAGTTTCCCAGGATGCAGACATTTTAGTGATAAAATTGTTACAGTATCTGGAAAACTGGGATGATTGGTCTCTACTATTGAGCTGCTTGAGAGAAACATGTTCAGAGAGTCAACAGGCTACTGAGTTGTACAGTTTAAAAGATCTAGACTGTAAATATGTATTGTTGAGTTATGAACATTTAAGTATCATGTGATTTTAAGAAGGTAGATGAGTTTTCCTGAGATTGTGCAGATGTGGAAGAGAAAAACATGTTTCTGCCTAGTGCCCAGAGTATAGGCTTAAAGGTCTACAGTGCATCTTGCTTTGAAGATGAAATGAAAGCTCTAGAAGAATGGTCTAAAGATTACATAGGTCTGTCTTAGCTCTTGTTTTAAGGGTAAGAATGCAATAGGGTGTTAGAAGCATCTACTCTCTCAAGATCAGCTAGCTAAGAAGGATTCCAGGCAGAAGTCTCCATACGCTAGGGAATAAAATATGATGGAAGGGATATCTTAGGGCACAAGAGAAGTAGTTAAAAAGCAGATTTGGTTTCTTGGGAAGGTTAGCATACTTTTCAAGATGTAGAAACTCTAAGTTGCCCTCAGTTCAAAACTCAGAATGAGCCACATGAAAAGCAAATTTTCTTTGCTCTGTTGGCAGTTGATTCTCAGGTCTGCAAGTTGCATTGTAGGTTTGCAAATAATGTGAGAATTTATACTAGAGTTTGAGATATTGGAGTCTATGAAATATTGTTAGTGACATTGAAAGGCCAATGAATATATGGATTTCAATTATATCATAAAACACAGTCTGGGAATCTGCTGGAAGGCATTAGTGAGAATTGCTTTATTTTTGAAAATCTGTCCTTGTCTATCTTACAGCATTTCTGAAAATTATCTTATAAGTCTTGTATGTATTTTGTATAATCCTGTTTGATTTTGGACTCTATTTAAATATATCAGATTTGGCCATTCTCAGATACATATTTTTTCTTCCACTTTTAGCACTAGAAAGATTCTTTTTTCAGACTAGAATATATGAGATTTGGGAGAACAACTTGAAAACCTCAATGGAATTTCTTTCTGAACTACAGAAGAAATAGGGATTGAAGCAAAGGTTTCTATGATTATTTGAAGTAGTTCACATCTATATCTTTCTTCAGAGAATTTTTTTTTTTTCTAACTTGTGTTGTCCAAGTTGGCAGCTACTAGCTACAGGTAGCTATTGAACATAGCATCTGGGCTAATTCAACTTGAAATGGGCTCTAAGTATAAAATACACATGTTTTAAAGGCTCAGTATAAAACAAAGAATATAAAATACTTCATTAGTTGTATTTCATATTCATTTAATAAATTTTAAAAATTAGTGTAATGCATTAATTTAAATATAACTGATATGTTAATACTAAATTGTTTAATATTGTAAAATTTACTAAATTTGCTTAAATGTGGAAATAATATTTTGCATTTATTGTGTTATAACATAATATTAAAATATATTTCACAAGATCTTCTTGCTTATTTAATATATCTACTAGAAAATGTAAAAATGTAAGATTTGTATTTTTGGCTCACATTTAATTTCTTTTTGTCCATGTTCTACACTTTATTTCTTAATCTCTCTCAATTCAACTACAAACACAAAATGAGAGAATGTTAGTAGTATGGTTAGAGTTATTAATAAGTTAGTAATCATGTTATTTTCCCTCATCCATCTAAAACTTTTATCTGACCCTAAATTTAAAATACTAAATACCACCAATATATCATGAAAACACTTTTTGCATCTTTATAAATATAAAGTGAATATTAAATACAGAACATTATGAAGTGGAATTGTTGTTTCATCTCTAAATAGAGAAAATGTTTGTGGAAGTATAGAATAAATCTTAGGACATTATATCCCTAATCTTTATACAGCATGCTCTTGAGACGAGAAAGCAATTGAAAGTATACATTACACATATTATAAGTATTATTATTTTTATAGTTTTAATGTTTTAGCTGATTTATTTTATTTTATTTATTTTATCATATGTACTCTTTAATCCCCATCACCTATTTCACCCATCCCCCCCAAAGTCCCTCTAATAACCCTCAGTTTGTTCTCTATATTTAAAGAATCTGTTCCTTGGTTTGCCTCTCTATCTCTGTTTTATTCCTTTGCTTATTCGTTTTGCTTCTTAAATTCCACATGTGAGTGAAATCATATGGAATTTGTCTTTCCTGACTGACTTATTTCACTCAGGAATATACTCTCTAGCTCTATTCTTGATTCAAATGGCAAGATTTTATTCTGTTTTATGACTGAATAATATTCCATCATATATATATATGATGGAATATATATGATGGAATGGAATATATATATATTCCATTTATATATATAAATGGAATATTATTATATTATTATATTATATAAGTAGTATGTATATATATACATACTACTTCCTCTTTATTGATTCATCTATTAATGGATACTTAAGCTGCCTCCATAGTTTGGCTATTATAAATAATGCTGCTATAAACATAAGGGTGCATGTATCCTTTTGAATTAGTCTGTTTGTATTTTGGGGGGGTAAATACCCAATAGTGCAACTCCTGGATTCTAGGGCAGTTCTATTTTTAATTTTTTGAGGATCTCCCATATTTCCATACTTCTACCTTTCATCTACAATGACTGCACCAATTTGCTTTCTGACCAATAGTGCAAGAGGGTTCTTTTTTCTCCACATCCTTACCAACACTTATTACTTCTTGTTTTTTGGTTTTTTTTTTAGCCATTCTGACAGGTGTATGGTGGTATCTCATTGTTTTGATTTGCATTTCCCTGATGATGAGTGATGATGGGCATCTTTTAATGTGTCTATTTGACTTGTATCTGTATGTCTTCTTTGGAGAAGTGTCTGTTCAGGGTTTCTGCTCATTTTTAATTGGATTGTTTGTATTTTGGGTGCTGACTTGTATACATTTTTTAATATATTTTAAGTACTAACCCTTTATGAATATGCCATTTGCAAATATTTTCTTCCATTCAGTAGGTTGCCTTCCAGTTTTGCTGATTATTTCCTTCAGTGTGCAGAAACTATTTATTTTGACGAAGTTCTGACACTTTATTTTTGCTTTTATTTCCCTTGCCTGAGGAGACTTATCTAGGAAAATGTTGCTATGGCTGATTATAGAGAGCTTATCTCCTGGGCTCTCTTCAAGGATTTTTATGGCTTCAGGTTTCACATTTAGGTCCTTAATCCATTTTCAGTTTATTTTTGTGTATGGTGAAAGAAAGTTGTCCAGTTTCATTATTTTGCATATGGTTGTTCCATTTTCTTAATATGCTTTGTTAAAGAGACTGTCTTTTTCCCATTATATATTCATTCTTCCTTTGTCAAAGACTGACCATATAATTGTGGGTTTCTCTCTGTTTTCTGTTACATTCCATTGACCTATGTCTATCGACCTATGACTATTATGCCAGTGCCATATTGTTTTATTACCAGTTTGTAATATAACTTGAAATCTGGAATTGTGATACCTTCAGTTTTGTTTTTCTCTTTCAAGACTTCTTTGGCTATTCAAGGTCTTTTGTGGTTTCATTCTAAGAAGGAGGTTTATAGCAACACAGGCCTACCTCCAGAAGCAAGAAAAATCTCAAATTAACAACCTAACCTTCACTTAGAGGAGCTAGAAAAAGGGAACAAACAAAACCCACACCTAGCAAAAGGAAGAAAATAATAAGGATTAAAGCAGAAATAAGATAGAAACTAAAACAATAGAACAAATTAATGAAACCAGGAGCTGATTCTTTGAAAAGATCAAAAAAAATAAAAAAAAAACCTCTAAGAAGACTCATTTTTAAAAGAGAGAACCCAAATTACTACTGAAAGAGGAAAAATAATCACCAACATCACAGAAATACAAATAATTTAACAGAATACTATAAATGCCACTATGTGCCACCAAATTGGACAAATTAGAAGAAATGGAAAAATTCCTAGAAACATACCTACCTACCTACCAAAATAACCTACCAAAACTGACACTGGAAGAAATAGAAAATTTGAACAAACCAATCACCAGCAATGAAATGGAATCAGTAATCAAAAAAAATTTCCAGAAGAACCAAAAGTCCAGAACCAGACAGCTTCACAGGCAAATTCTACTAAACATTTAAAGAAGGATTCATACCCATTCTTCTTAAACTATTTCAAAAAATACAAGAGAAAGGAAAACTTCCAAAACTTCATTTTATAAGACCACCATCACTCTGATAAAGACACTATAAAGAGAGAACTACAAGCCAATATCACTTGTGAATATAGATGCCAAAATCCTCAACAAAATATTAGCAAATTGAGGGGCACCTGGGTGATTCAGTGGGTTAAGCCTTTGTCTTCAGCTCAGATCATGGTCTCAGGGTCCTGGGATCGAGCCCCACATTGGGCTCTGCTCAGCAGGAAGGCTACTTCCCCCTCTCTCTCTGCCTGCTGCTCTGACTACTGCTCTGATCTGATATCTCTGTCAAAAATAAATAAATAAAATTGTTAAAAAAAATTAGCAAAGTGAATCCAAAAATACATTAAAAAATCAGGGCACCTTGGTGGCTCAGGTTAAGCATCTACATTCAGCTCGGTCATGGTCCCAGTTTCCTGGGATCAAGCCCAAGTTGCGCTCCCTGCTCAGCAGGATGTCTGCTTCTCCCTTTCCCTCTACCCCAACCCCCTGCTCAAGTACTTTCTCTCTCTCTTTCTAATTTTCTCTCTCTCAAATAAATAATCATTCACTGTGATCAAGTAAGATTTATTCCCAGCATGTAAGTGTAGTTTAATATTCACAAAACAATCAATGTGGTATGTCACATTAGTTAGAGAAAGGATAAAAGCCATAGATGATTTCAATAAGATGCAAAAAACAAACATCTGACAAGGTACAACATCCATCCATGATAAAAACTCTCTGCAAAGTAGGTCTAGAGGGAACGTATCTCAACAAAATAAAGGACATATATGAAAACCCTACAGCTAACATCATACTCAATGGAGAAAATCTGACAGCTTTTCCACTGAGGTCAGGAATAAGACAAGGATGTCCCCTCTCACTGCTTTTATTCAACATAGTGCTGGAAGTCCTGGCCATAGCAATTAGACAACATAAAGAAACAAAACCATATAAATTGGAAAGGAAAAAGTAAAACTCTCACTACAAGATGACATGATACTATATATAGAAAAATGCAAACACTCCACCAAAAAACTACTAGAACTGATAAACGAATTCAGTAAAGTTGAAGAATATAAAATCAATGTACAGAAATCTGTTCCATTTCTACATACTAATAATGAAATGGCAGAAAGTGAAATTAAGTTAATGCTGAAATTCTGTTAAATGATATCATTACAGTGTTTAAGTTTAAATGTGGTATTTGCTGAGTATTATATTCTAAATTATAAAATGTAAATTGAGATTTTCTTCAATTTTATAATGATGATAAATATTTACATTATTCTTTCCATGAAAGGAATTATTTGAAATGATTATTAAATGCTCATGTGCTAGGTACTTTTCTAAGTTATAAACAAACCCATGAATTATTTACTATACATACTCTTTTTTACAGATCAGGCAACTGATACAGATAGAGGCTAACTAAATTGTATGAGATTTCCCATCTAGTCAGAGAATAGATTGGGAAAATGTTTATTCAAGTTTTTAGTCCATTTTAAAATCAGGTTGTTTGTTTTTCAATGTTAAGTTGTGTAACTTCTTTATATATTTTGAATATAACCCCTTATTTGATGTATAACTTGTAAATCTTCTGCTATTCAGTAGGTTGCCTTTTCGTTTTGTTGATGGTTTCTTTCACTGGGCAAAGAGCTCTTTAGTTTCATGTAATCCCGTTTGTTCATTTTAGCTTTTGTTGCCCTTGCCTAAGGAGACTCATCCAAAAGAAGTATTACAAAAATTGATGTCAAAGAGTTTACTGCCCATGTTTTCTCTTAAGGGTTTTAAGGCTTCACATCTTACATTCAGGTCTTTAATCCACTTTGAATTGATTTTTGTTATAAGATAGTGGTCTAGCTTCATTCTTTTACATGTAGCTGCCCAGTTTTCTCAACACCACTTATTGAAAAGACAATTTTTCCCATTGTACATTCTTTTTTTAATATTTTATTTATTTATTTGGCAGACAGAGATCACAAGTAGGCAGAGAGGCAGGCAGAGAAAGAGGGAGAAGCAGACTCCCTGCCGAGCAGAGAGCCAGATTCAGGGCTGGATCCTAGGACCCCAGGATCATGACCTGAGAGGAAGGCAGAGGCTTAACCCACTGAGGCACCCAGGTGCCTCACCCATTGTACATTCTTATCTCCTTTGTCATTTGGCTATTTAGAAAAAGACCAAAAATAAAAAAATAACTGTTTCAAGTATGCGAAGAAAAACAACACTTGTGCACTATTGGTGAGAATATAGATTGGTGAAGCCACTATAGAAAACAGGATAGAGGTTCCTCAAAAATTTAAAAATAGAACTACTGTAGGGTCCAGCAATTCTAGGTTTGGGTATTTATCTGAAAAAAAGATAAAAACACTCCAATTCAAAGAGATTTGTACACTCCTATTGGTACAACATTATTTATAATAGGAAAGATATGGAAGCAACCCACGTGCTCATTGATGAATAAAGATGTTATTTACACACATACATGTGCACACACACACACACACACACACACACACACAGGAGTATTATTCAGCCATAAAAAAGGAAATCTTGATATTTGTAATAACGTGAATGGACCTAGAGGGTATAATGTTAAGTGAAATAAGTCAGAGGAAGACAGATAGTGGTTATGTGAAGTGGTTTACTTTTATGTGGAATCTAAAAACAAAAACAAAAACAAACAAAAACAACAAATGAACAAATAGAACAAAACAGAAACAGACTCATAAACATAGAAATCAAAATGGTGGTTTTTCATACTGAGGAGGATTTGGAGAGCAGGCAAAATAGAACAAAGGGAATAAGAGGTACAAACTTCCAGTTCAAAATCAATAAGCCATGGGGATGTAAGGTAGGGCATACAGAACTCAGTCAATAATATTGTAATAATTTTGCATGGTGACAGGTGGTAACTAGACTTAGCATGGAGATCATTTTGTAATGTATAAAAATACTGTATTGTTATGATGTACACCTGAAACTAATAGGATACTGTATTTCAATTACACTTCAATACATTAAAAAAAAAAGAATAGACTGAGGATTCAGCTCTGGAATCAAAGCCTACTTAATCTTCACGATATACTGTCTCTCCTAACAATGATATTTTAATATATCATATCTAAACTATCTTGACATTGATATAATATAGCCCACTATAATTAGGTTAAACTTTACACACACACACACACACACACACACACACAATTTAAAATGGGCTAACATTTGAGTACTGACTATGTGCTAGAGACAGTAATAAGAACTTTACTTTTATCATCTTGTTAAACCTCACAACAATCTTTATGAGAATTGTGATTCCTGTTGAAGGATGACAAAGTTGACAACACCACAGGCTGAGAGCACAGGTAGGTCTCAAGACCTGATCATGCCTGAGGCCAAAGTCATGCTCTTTACTGCTATAAAAGAAGACATGCTGCAAGATAAAATCTTGGATCCTTGGAGACAAGCAAAGATAGAGTGGTTATGTGAAGTTAAAGTAGAGGCCTGGTTGCAAAATTTAATATGAAGTAAAGAAAGGACAAACCACTGGGTGTGGAAAGAAAGTAAGATGGGAAAAATGAGTGAAAAGTGCAAATAGGAGATAAGCTACTTAGTACTATTATTTTTTCATTTAACCACACCAGCTTGTAGTGGGGGAGACTGTTATACTTTTGCTATCTTTCTGTGGTTTTCACTTGTAGGTTGGAACAACCCTATTCTAAAAGAAGATCCAGTCCATTTGGCAATTAGTGAGATAGGGACTTGGGAAGTTAGGAGAGCGGGCATTAAAGATACTCCTAGATTGTATAGTATAGGCGGTTATAAAACCACAGATCAGATCTCTTCACTTCATCATTTTTGCAGGTGGTCTTTAGGACATTGTGAAGCAAACTAACCACTCTGTAGCATAGAGAGTAAGGTCAGATTATAAGTGGGCTATAGCAGGTGAGTGTTGCTATGTGTTTATACTTATCAAAGGTTAATAATGGCAGAGAAATAAAACAAATGTTACCTATGAGGACCTTGTTGGGTTTAGATGCTGACCACGTTACAACATGGTCATGCCTATGGTGAATCTATGAAGTAGGTATTAGTCACTTTTTACATTTGGGAAACTAAGGCACAAGAGATTATGTAATTTGTCAAATATCACATAGCAAATAATTGATGAAGTTCAGCTCAAACACAAGTATTTTTCATTTCAAAACTCAATTGTTGCCAAGCAGTGCTTCCCCAGGGGAGTAAACTTAAGCAGGAAA
This sequence comes from Taxidea taxus jeffersonii, assembly GCA_003697995.1. Lineage (NCBI taxonomy): Eukaryota > Metazoa > Chordata > Mammalia > Carnivora > Mustelidae > Taxidea > Taxidea taxus. The sequence goes on from RCUC01166041.1 coordinate 34,155, forward strand.
CTTGCTGATTCTCATGCATATATTCTTGAGTCTTTAGAAAATTCATGATTTCAAGTTTATGGCTGACTCCATTCTTTTTTTTTTTTTAATATTTTATTTATTTATTTTTTAGAGAGAGAGAGAGAAAGCATGAGCTCAGGCAGACAGAGTGGTAGACAGAGACAGAGGGAGAAGCAGGCTCCCTGCCGAGCAAGGAGCCCGATGTGGAACTCGATCCCAGGACGCTGGGATCATGACCTGAGCCAAAGGCAGCCGCTTAACCCACTGAGCCACCCAGGCGTCCCGGCTGACTCCATTCTTGATATATAATGGATTAAAAGCTGTTGGTATGGGGCCTCATTAAGAACATGCCTCTGCCTTCGTCTCAGGTCATGATCCCGGTGTCCTGGGATCGAGTCCCACATTGGGCTCTCTGCTTAGCAGGGAGCCTGCTTCCTCCTCTCTCTCTCTCTCTGCTTGCTTCTCTGCCTACTTGTGATCTCTGTCTGTCAAATAAATAAACAAAATCTTAAAAAAAAAAAAAAAAGAACATTATCATCATAACCAAAAGGTATTTATTTGGATCTTGTTTCAGAATGATTAACCAACAAAAATTACCAGACACATCAAAGATGAGTAGCATAGTGGCAGACGCGGGCCACAGAACTGAATGTTTTGTACTGAGTACTGTTTTGCACTGAGCGTATTTTCTTTTTTTTTTTTTTTTTAAGATTTTGTTTATTTATTTGACAGAGAGATCACAAATAGGCAGAGAGGCAGGCAGAGAGAGAGGAGGAACAGGCTCCCTGCTGAGCAGAGAGCCCAATGCGGAACTCGATCCCAGGATCCTGAGATCATGACCTGAGCTGAAGGCAGAGGCTTAACCCACTGAGCCACCCAGGCACCCACAGAGCGTATTTTCTGATAATGCTGTCTTGTCTTTATATTTTGAGTAACTCTTAGGAGGAAAGCTCCTCTAACTCTGATATGTTTCTCCAGTGGAAACTCATATCAGCTTGACACTCCTTCCAATCACTCTGTCCCTGGGGCCCGGGGGAGGGGGGAACTGACTAATCAGGCAGTAAGTTTAAAAAGAGCAATCTATGCATGCTTGATTTGGCACTGGCCTTTCCTCTTAGGGAGCCAGTCAGCCTGCAGAAAGCACACTTTCTCTTATTCTTCCCCAGGGCCCAGCCTCCTGAACGAGGCCACCCCTGCTGTGACTTCCCATTTCTGGGCTCAGCTGCCAGGTACATTTCAATCTCCTGTGAACTTCTGCCTCCCAAACTAAACTCAATCAACAATAAAGGTGATACTTTAGTCTCTACAGTATTAGGCTTTTTCTTTTTCTCTCTTGGTTCAGAAATTTGAAAGGATAATATAGGTGGTATTTATCTTATCATTCAAAGCCCCCAATATTTGGTGTACTTTCTGAGAAAACCAAGGGTTGAAAGAGGCGGTGAAATTTATAGACTTTGCACGTGGAGAGGTTTTGTTGTGTGTGGCTTTGGTCTTCCCTATATGAAGAGGAAACTGTGATTTTAGCAGTCCCACATGCTAGGTGGGATTTTGTAGTTGTGAGGGTTAAGATGACCACCAGATATTTAATTTTGGTGGGTGATTGTGCTTATGTTGAGTCTGTCCATAGATCCAAAGCTTTTTTCCATGGGGACCTCCATTGTTATAAAACAAATATAAAATCTCATCCCCTGAGAGCAAACATTAAATAATACAAGATCTGTCTAATCTAAAGATGGAGTAGGGGTGAGAGCCCTGAACAAGATTTCCAGCTGGCTGGCTGTGCCTCCGATTGCAACCTGAGCTGAAACATAACTTTTCTAAGAACCACTGACATAGGCTGAGGCTAGACTAAAGGGGAAAAACTTTAGGATAAACATGAGGGAGGTTTTAATGAGATCCTTAGAGAGGTCTATGAGTATAGGATTTAAATGGCCAGTGGCTATTTTCTTGGTTACTACAAAGCAGTGAGGCTCTCCCTTTTATTCTGTTAGCCCTAGAACCTAGCCTGATTGTGTATGTAAAATTAGGAACTCCAAATTCTGTTCTGCATTGGGGTCCAGGAAGAAAACTTTGGAGAGGCCAACCTTAAATTCAAGGGCATAATTAGTGTGGTGGTACAGGTACTCTCTGCTCCCTAAGGGAACATGCCTGAGGAATTTTTAAAAAAATGAACAAAGAGTTGAAGACCATGACCTCTGGAGCACACAGCAAGCTTATTGGCTCTCACAACATCTGTAAAGAGATTTCAGAAGTATCAGTAGCAGCTTCCATTCAGAAATCTGCTGAAGGTGATTTTGCAGCTGAAGCAAATGTAAGACAAGGAGAAAGCCTTCCCTAGGAGGCATATATCTTAGGCTTAAATGATTCCCTAACAAGAGACAATCACAGACATTTTTGTGGGGCACACATTAATTTTTTTTTTCACAAGGTATTTTAAGGGCCATATTATTAGTCGGAGCTAAACTTCAATGCAGACTAAAAATCATGAAACCATAGCTCACAGGAGGTGATCTGAATATGCTGAATCAAAAGTGTATTTGTGTCCTATTGCTGTT
>ML111077.1:20691-40177 GCA_003697995.1 Taxidea taxus jeffersonii
AAATAAAATAAAATTCCTTTAATTTTAAAATTCAGAGACTATTTAGTTGAGTTCAAAAAAGGTTCCCGCTGCTGATTATGCACCGCAACACTAACATGTATGTCCCTTCTCTCAAGGTACTATGTATTTTCCCTATATTCCTTGCATTACAGGGTTTTATGCATTCTTCTATAAGGGTTAAGAGTTTCTAAGTTGCACAAAATATCTTTTTGGCTAAGCTGCAACAGAATCAATGATGCAAACAGCTTCTGAAGTTTTAAAAGAAACTTATCAAAACAGTAACAAATATCTCAAATGAATTGTACCAGTGCAAAAGGAACTCTAGTAAGATATTTTATTTATTTTATTATTATTTTTTTAGTTTATTTGAGAGAGAGAGAGAGAGAGAGAACACAAGCGGGGGGAACAGAGGAGGAGGGAGAAGCAGACTTCCCACTGCACAGGGAGCCCAATGCAGGGCTCAATTCCAGGACCCTGAGATCACAACCTGAACTGAAGACAGATGCCCAACCAACTGAGCCACCCAGGCACCCCTCTCGTAAGAGGTTTTATATACTCTGACACACATACCTGGAGAAATACACAAGACAAAAAGGAAGGGAGCCGCTTACCAATTTGGCTATAATGAGTGCGTCGCTCATGAGGTCCAGAAGGGGCGTCTCCGTGTGAATGTTGTAGAAGGAGTAGGCGGCTTTGAGGCTCTTGTGCGCCGGGTGGTGCGTGACTGTGGAGGGGAGTGTGTAGAAGCTCAGGAAGTCAGTTAGTTTACCACTGGAGTTCTGAAGGACAAAGGTGATGTCAGGTAAATACCTCCCTGAACACAATGCATCCACGCATTTAAGCTCACTTGCTGATTTATGACACGTACTTTAACCTTCTGTTAGAACAAAAAGCAACAAATCCCACTACCTCTCTCTCAGCATTCTGTTTGGGGGCCCTGAGGGTGGGCCAGGTAGAGCCTGAGAAGAGCAGGGAGTTGTACCTTTCTCAGCCCAGTGCTAGCTGGCTGTTTGCAGAATGTTCCTAAAAGCAGAATGGTCTGAAAGGAAAGTTTCCCCAAGCTTGACTCGTGAGTCTCCCTAGACCTAGGGAAGAGGGATGAAAGTGCATTCATTGTTTTTGCAGAAATAAAAGCTCCAGGGACGCCTGGGTGGCTCAGTTGGTTAAGCGGCTGCCTTCGGCTCAGGTCATGATCCCAGCGTCCTGGGATCGAGTCCCACATCGGGCTCCTTGCTCGGCAGGAAGCCTGCTTCTCCCTCTGCCTCTGCCTGCCTCTCTGTCTGCCTGTGCTCGCTCTTTCTCTCTCTCTCTAATAAATAAAATCTTAAAAAAAAAAAAAAAAAAAAGAAAAAAAAAGTCCAGGGATCAGAAGGCTGCCTTTGCCAACTCAAAGATACTATATCATACTAACATCTTCTTGGCACAAAGCAAGAATTGTGTCAGCATAAAGTGAAGTTGGATAGTCTGGAAGCTGTTTGGAGAAACTTGTGAAAGGCATCAGTGCCGCAGCCCAACACGCACCTGTGAACCTGAAGCTACCAAAAATCAAAGGGGATGCAAATGACGGTCTTGGTTTCATCATCACTGGGATACCTTTCAATACAAGAAATGAGCCAGCACTGCTGGTGCTGCTTTAATGAGCTGCGGTGGCCTAGGCGGTTGGCACACAGCTCCAACTATGCTATGCCTGAGTTACATAGCCCGAGGGCCTACAACCACATGTATGGACTTGCTGGTATTTCAACAGGAAAGAAAATGCCACACGGGTGCATTATCTGGTTTCTGAATGCTTCTGATTTACGAAGCCCTTTTGCAGACACTAAGAAATTAAAGACGTTTTGCCGAAGTGATTCTCTACGGCTCTGTATTAGCAGCTCAGTATTCACGATGAATTACAGACCTAAACTTTAAGCTTCAGTAAGGATTTTCAACTCAAAAAACTGAAACTGAAAAACAACACTCACTGGATGTGCTCAGGGGTGGAGTGGAGATGACACAGGACAGAAATCACTGCACTTGGAAGAATTCAGTAGAATTTACCCAGGCTGAACAAAAGAGAGAAAGTAGACTGAAAAAAAAAAAAATGAATTAAGACTCAGGGACCTGTGGGACAGTTAACAAAAGATCGGGCATTTCTATCACTGGAGTCCCGGAAGAGAAAGAGAAATGTGGAAAAGCAGACGAAACAATGAGTGAAGGCTTCCCAGATCTGGCAAAACACACACAACAGAATCAAGAAGCAGCACCTTGACAGGAAAAACCCAAAGAAATCCACTCCAAGATGTATCCTAATTAAATTTCTGAAAACTACAGACAAAAGCCTTAAAAGTAGTCACAGAGAAAAGGCATTACCTACAGTAGAATACCAATTCAAAAGACAGCGGATTTCTCATCTGAAACCACAGAGGCCAGAAGGAAGTGTGGAGCCCAGTGTGGGGCTTGAACTCAGGATCCAAACCCCAGGTGAGATCAAGAGCCAGACACTTAAACTTACTGAGGCACCCAGGCGACCTAGTGGCACATTTTTTAAAAACTTACTTATTTATTCATATGAGAGAAAGAACACACGAGTGCACAGGAGTCAGGAGGAACAGAGGAAGAGGGAGAGAATCTCAAGCACACTCCGTGCTGAGTGTGGAGCCCCACGGGGGGCTCAATCTCATGACCCTGAGATCATGACCTGAATGGAATCTCAACCAACTGTGCCCCCCAGGCACCCTCCGTGGGCACAACATTTTGAAGAGCTGTAAGAAAAGAATGATCAGCCACGAATTCTGCATCTGGTGAAATTATCCTTCAGGAATGAAGAAGAAATCAGGACATTCTCAGACAAATGAAAACTAAAAGACTTTGTTGCTAGCAAACATACCTTTAAGACTGGCCAAAGGACATTGTCCAAACAGAAATGCAGTAATAACAGAAGGAATCTCAGAGCATCGGGAGAAAGAACAGAGCAGAAATCTTGGTACATGCTGTAAACTATGCTTCTCCTCATGAGTTTTCTAAATCTACTTGGTGATTGAAACACAAGTTGTAACACCATCTGATACTCAAGACTGTATTTAAAAAGTCAAGAAGATAAAGGGATCTGATGGAAATAAGATCACTTGATGTGGTAAAATGTTGATACCAGTCGACTGTGATAAGTCATATATGTAGGAATACTCAGAGCAACCATCATACAAACTACACAAACACAGTCAAAGGCACCATAACTGCCTAAATATTCAAGTAACCCCCAGGAAGGCAAGGAGAGAGGAGCAAGAGGAATAAAAACCAGAGAAAACAAATAGGAAACAGGTAACAAGATGGCAGACTTGAGCTCTAGGCTATCAGTAATGACCAAATATCAATGGCCTAAATACACCAATCAAAGGAAAGACTGGAAGAGTGGATAAAGAAACACGGTTCAACTACATGCTGTTTCTATGAAACTTTCAGTTCAATGACATAGACAGTGAAAGTAACAGGGCTATAAGAGACATACCATGCATTACTTTCACCTTAAAGTAGCAGGAATGACCAAGTGCCTGCTGGTTAAGCATCTCCGACTCTTGGTTTTGGCTCAGGTTGTGATCTCAGGGTTGTGAGATCAAGGCCCGTGTCCGGCCCTGCGCTCAGGGTTGAGTCTGCTTTAGTTTCTCTCTCCCTCTCCCTCTGCCCCTTCCCACTGTGCATGCTCTCTCTTTCTCTCAAAAAAAAAAAAAAATCTTTAACAGCAGGAGTGACTATATTTATATCCAATAAAGTAGAGTTCATGGCAAAGAAAATTTAATTAGGGACAAAGAGGGGTATTACATGCTGGTAAGGTGGATCCCCTGAGAAGACATAAAGGTCCTAAATGTATTAGGTACCAAATAGCACCCTCAAAATACAACAAAAAAACTTAACAGAGTGGAAGGAGAAACAGGTAATAGTTGGGGACTTTCACACCCTCTCACCAACTGACAGAACTGCTAGAAAGAAAATCACCAAGGAGGTAAAAAATCTGAATAATACAATAGGATCTAAATGACATACATGGAACACTCCACCTAAAAAGAGCAGAATATACATTTTACATGCATTTACCATTTGTGCCTAAAATAAGCCTCAACACCTTAAAAGAGCTAAAATCATATAGAGTGTCTTCTCCAGTCATAATGGAACGAAACTAGAAATCAATAGGAAACCTCTGAGAAGTCAAAGTTGAACAACAGAATTCTAAATAATCCAAGGCTCAAAGAGGAAGTTTCAAAAGAAATTTTTAAAAATACAGGGGCAGCTGGGTGGCTCAGTCAGTTAAGCATCTGCCTTCAGCTCAGATTATCATCTTGGGGTCCTGGGATCAAGTCCCACATCGGTCTCCCTGCTCAGCAGGGAGTCTACTTCTCCTTCTCCCTCTGCCTCTCTCCCCTGCTCTTATGTACTCTCTGTCTCTCAAATAAAATCTTTTTTTTTTTTAAGATTTTATTTATTTATTTGACAGATGGAGATCACAAGTAGGCAGAGAAGCAGGCAGAGAGAGAGAGGAGGAAGCAGGTTCCTGCTGAGCAGAGAGCCCTATGTGGGGCTCGATCCCAGGACCCTGGGATCATGACCTGAGCCGAAGGCAGAGGCTTTAACCCACTGAGCCACCCAGGCGCCCCTCTCAAATAAAATCTCTAAAAATAAATACGTATGGGGTACCTGGTTGGCTCAGTGGGTTAAAGCCTCTGCCTTCAGCTCAGGTCATGATCTCAGGGTCCTGGGATCGAGCCCCACGTCAGGCTCTGTGCTCAGTGGGGAGCTTGCTTCCCCCTCTCTCTCTGCCTGCCTCTCTGACTACTGATCTCTCTGTCAAATAAGTAAATAAAATCTTAAAAAATGAATACATACATACATACATACATAGAACCAAATGAAAATGAAAATATGACATACCAAAATGTGTAGGATAAAGCCAGAGCAATGCTGGGAGGAAAATTTAGAGAACTACATGCTTAAACTGTAACAGGGAAGGGTCTCAATGATCTAAATCCCTCCCTCAAGGGACAAGAAAAGGAAGATCAAAAGAAACCCAAAGCAAGCAGAAGGAAGGAAATAATAAACATAAGATCAGAAATCAGTAACACTGAAAAGAGAGAAAATCAATAAAACAAAAGCTTTGTTCTTTGGGGGGAAAATGCAATTAAAATTGATTTGATACAACATTAGCAAGACTGATAAACATAAAAAGAGAAAAGATACAAATTGTCAATGTCAGGAATGAAATAAGCATATCACCATACATCCTTTGGCCAGTAAAAGGACAAGAGAATAACTGTCAAATTTATAAGAGTAAAGTTGCTTAATCTAGAAGAAATGGACCAATTCCTCAAAAACCAAAGCCTATTAAAATGCAATCAAGATAAACAGATCGTTTGAACAGTCCTATACCATTAAAGAAATGGAACTTTAACAAAAAAGAATTCTCTAAGGTCAGATGGTGTCAAGTGGAGAATTCTAGCAAATATTTAAGAAGTATTATCACCGCCCCCCCCCCAAAAAGAAGTATTATCACCAATTCTATAGAATCTCTTCTAGAAAAAAGGGGAGGGAACACTTCCCAACTCACTTTTGAGGCTGGCATTATCTTGATACCAAAACCAGACAAAAGCAGTATTAAAAAAGAAGAAGAAACTGCAGACCGGTATCTCTGATGAACTCAACCAACACTCAACAAAGTATCAGCAATCCAATTCCAACAATGTATATAAAAAAATTATACACCACAACCAAGTGGGTTTGTTCTAGGAATGCCAAGAGTAGTCAAACATTTGAAAATCAACCAATGTAATATACCATATCAACAGATCAAAGAAGAAAAATTACATGATCGTTATCAACTGAAGCAGAAAAAGCAATGAACAAAATCAAAATCCAACACCCATTCATGATAAGAACCACCAAGTTAGGAATAGGGGAAATTGGGGCTCCTGGGTGGCTCAGTGGGTTGAGCCTCTGCTTTCAGCTCAGGTCATGATCTCAGGGTCCTGGGATCAAGCCCGGCACAGGGCTCTCTGCTCAGTGGGGAGCCTGCTTCCCTCTCTCTGCCTGCCTCTCTGCCTACTTGTGATCTCTGTCAAATAAATAAAAATCTTAAGAAAAAAAGGAATAGGGGAAGTTATGTCAAACTGATAAGAAGCATCTACAAAAATCTTCCAGCTAATATCATACCTCAAGGTTCTAGAAGACTGAATGCTTTTCCACTAATATCAATAACAAGGATGTTGACCTTTACCACTCTTACTAAACGAAGTATGGGAAGATCTAGTTCCTGCAATAAGGCAAGAAGAAGAAATAAAAGGCATGCTGATGGGAAAGAAAGAAATAAAACTGTCTCTATTTGCAGATGACATGACTGCCTATGTAGAAATCCCAAGAAATCTACACATAAACTCCTGGACCTAATGAGTGAATTCAGTAACGATGCAGGATACAAGATCAACACAGAAAAGCAAATACACTTCTATGCACTGACAGTGAACGTGCAGAAACCAAAATTAAAGACATAATATTATTTATAATTCCTCTAAGGAAAATCTAGTATGTAAGGTATACACTTAAGAAAACATTTATAAGATCTGGATGCTGAAAGTTATTAAATGCTGATAAAATAAAATTCAAAAGATCTAAATAAAGACAAAGCATGTTCATGCACTAGAAGACTCGTGAATTCTCCCCAAATTAAGCTACAGATTTAATGTCATTCTTATCAGAATCCCAGCAAGGTACTTTGTAGACAAAAACAAGCTTATTCTAAAATTTATATGGAAAGGTGAAAGAAACTAATTAAAACAATCCTGACAAAAACAATGAAGTGGGAGGAATCACTCCACTTATAAAGACTTATATAGAACTATAGTAATCAAGACAGTGCGGTGTTGGTGGGGGACATCAGAGATCAATGGAACAGAAGAGAGACCCCAGAAATAGAGTCTAATACAAGTATTAGTATTCCACATATGTAAAAACCTTTAGAAACCAAGAAGATTACAGTTGAAAAGAAAAAGAGGCAAAGTATATGACTGGCATACAAATGGCTAACAGATTCATGAGATGTTCAAATTCACTAGTAATAAGAACACATGAATGAAAAACAAGATATCAGTTGATATCCATCAGAGTGGCCTAAATTTAAAGTCTGGTAATAACCAAGTGTGAGTGAGGATCTGTGGAAACAAGACCTCTCCTATGCCGCTAAGAGATACGTGGGTGAGCTGTAGGACCAACTAGCTGGACCTCTGAGTATGTACCTGAGGGCAGCAGTTCTCAAAATGTGGTCTGTGAACTCCTGGAGGGTATCCGAGACCCTTCCAGGAGTCCGAGGAATCAAAACGATTTTCCTAACAGGCACCACAAAATCATCTGCCTTGTTCACTGTGTGGACATGGGTACCAAGAAGGCAGGAGCGATGGCGGCACCACCATCCGGGCCTCAGCATGGAACACAGAGCAGCACCAAACCATGCTGGGGGGCTTGTTACTCGTCACCACCACACACTCAAGTTAAAAAAAAAAAAAAAAGGTTTTCACTTAAGCTTGTCCTTGAGCAAGAACTATTAACTGTATTAACTGTCCACCCTTAACAACTCCTCTTCCCAGCCTGGGTGATGGCCTACGAGGGAGCACACACAAAGCACTTCTGTGGCCAACTAAAAGGGCAGTCCTTTCATTTGTCTAGGAAAAGTTCTCATTTTCCAGGAGTTTATTGTCTCAAAGAGAAGCCCAGAGGCCACGGAGCTGTGAGCTGAATTACCACTTCTTTCATGGAACACCACTTTAAAGGAGGACTAGCAAATTGTAGTCATCTGCAACTTGGGAATTTGGCCCATCTTCAAAAAAATCAGTGATGCGATCCTGTCACGTCAAGGAGAATATTGGTGGGATTTGTTGCCAGTGATAAAATCTGGGCATTCAGGGTGCAACTTTAAGTCTGGAAAAACCTGTAACCTCTAACATAAACTATATTATATGCTTTTCTGGTGACAATGGTAGGGATATCAATGAATGAGACTTGTTGATATTATATAACAAACTGTTAATATTTGGAAGATCTTTTTAACTCAGTGAACTGGTATTTTGCAAATGATCAATATATATGATGTTACAAATTCATACACTGGTAAAGGAATGATCAAAGGAGAAGACCAAAGGATTTTAAACAGAGTATGGAAAGTTCATTAATATGCTTTCAGGTAGAGAATTTTCAAAATGATCTGAATAGGCTACTAAAATATTCATTCTTTTCCGTATCTTCAATACTTCATGTGAAGGATTTTTTTTTCCTACATACCTCCGCCAAGATAATTTATCACAATAGATAGAATGAAGAAGTAGATATGCGAGCCCAGTTGTCTTCTGGTAAATCAGACATTTGCAGATTTGCAAATTTAAAGAGATTTGCAAAAATATAAAACATACCATTCTTAATTCCATTGCTTTGGAAAACAGTTATTTTTCATAAAAAATACATTATTTAGGTAACACGTTTCTTATTATTATTAAATAATATATACATTTTCAACTATTCTCTTTTAAAACTAAGATATAACTGACATGTAACATTATATTACTTTCAACTGTACAAGATAATGATTCAATATTTGTATATATCACAAAATGATCACCACAATAAGTTTAGTTAAAATCCATTTAGTTAAAATCACCACATGTAGTTAACAATTTTCTCGTGATAAGAACTTTTAAGGTCTGCTCTTTCAGCAACTTTCAAATATGCGACACAGTCTTAACTGTAGTCACCATGCTGTATATTACATGCCCATGACTTATTTATTTTGTAACTGGAAACTTGCACGTTTTGACCCTTCTCAACCATTTCACCCACCCCTCACCTCTGGCAACCACCAATCTGTTTTCTGCATCTGTGAGTTTTGGATGTTTTTATATTGCACATACAAGTGAGATCGTACGGTAACTGCCTTTCTCTATCTGATTTATAAAATAATAATATTAAAAATTTTTGTTTCAATTTCAATGTAGTAAGTATCTATAAATATAATCCACAAAAATAAAAGCTCTTTGGGGTTCTCAATAATTCTTCCGAGACCGAAAGAGTCCTGAAATCAAAAACTTTGAGAACTGCTGTTCTGGAGAAACTAACCACAAGGGCATAAAGATTTATGCCTAAACTTTTTGTACGTCAAAGGAAACAGTCGACAAATCTCCCGACAGAATGGGAGAGGATATGGGTAAATGTCTGATCAGATGAAGGGCTACTATGCAAATTCTATAAAGAACTTCTCAAACTCAACACCCAAAGAACAAATAATCCAGTCAGGAAATGGGCAGAAGACATGAACAGACATTTCTCTAAAGACATGCAAATGGCCAACAGGCACAGGAAAGTGCTCCACATCCTTCTGTATCAGGGAAATACAAATCAGAACTATAATGAGATAGCACCTCCCACTGGACAGAATCTCTAAAATTAACAAGTCAGGAAATGACAGATGTTGGTGAGGATGCAGAGAAAGGGGAACCCTCTTACACTCTTGGTGGGAATGCAAGCTGGTGCAGCCACTCTGGAAAACAGTATGGAGGTTCCTCAAAAAGTTGAAAATAGAGCTACCAGATGACCCAGGAACTGCACTACTGGGTATTCACCCAGATGTAGTGTTCCAAAGGGGCATGTGCACCTCAGTGTTTATAGCAGCAATGTCCACAATAGCCAAACTATGGTAAGAGCCCAGATGTCCATCAGTAGATGAATGGATAAAAAAGATGTGACACATACACACACAATGGAATATTACACAGCCATCAAGAAAACACGAAATCTTGCCATTTGCAACAATATGGATGGAACTAGAGGATATTACGCTAAGCGAAATAAGTCAATCAGAGAAGGACAATTATCATATGATCTCATTCATATGTGGAATTTAAGAAACAAAACAGGACCACAGTGGGGAGAGAGGAAAAAACGAAATGGGATGAAACCAGAGAGGGAGACAAACCATAAGAGACTCTTAATCACAGGAAACAAACTGAGGGTTGCTGGAGGGGAGAGGAGTGCGGCGATGAGGTAACTGGGTGATGGGCATTAAGGAGGGCACGTGATGTAATGAGCACTGGGTATTATATGCAACTGATGAATCAATGACCTCTATCTCTGAAACTAGTAATACACTATACGTTAATTAACTGAATTTTAAAAAAAAAAAAGATTGTGCTTAAAGGTGTGCACTCTAGCATTGTTCTAGAAATAAGAGCTTAAAAACAAAGACTGCTCAGCTGTTCTCCAGAAACATCCTTTGAATTCACCGTTTCTACCATTTCTGCCCTATCTTGGCTGCCATCCTACATCTGGACCAATGCCTGACAGTGTTGAAAAGACACTTCCGGTCAGTGCTCACACCTGAATGGTGAATGCACTGCTGTCAGAACCGCTACGTGGACTCCACACTCTTTCTCTCCTCCAGGTACAAACCAGCTTAAATCTCAACTTCTGAACCCAATCCCACTTCAACTGAAAGAGCCTCTATGCGAAACATCATTTGAACAACAAAGTTCAAGCTTTTTTTTTTTCTTCTAGGGAAAGGGTTAAAAAGCACTAGGTTAAATTCATCCAATCAAGAATCAGAAAATCTAAACTATTACTTTTCCTTCCTTCCCCTGAACAAGGGTTAAGTGGCTGAGTTACGCCATCTCAACCGAAAACAGTTCAGTTCAAACCAGTTTCACAAAACCCAAAGGTATTAAACTTTGGAAAGTATCTATACCTCAGATAAGGCCATTCAAATCGACTTTTTCAAACTGAATGAAGCAATTACACAGGTACCAAGAGAAACATATCCTGATTTCCCATTAATCACTAGCAAAAATGTGTTCTTATCCAGGAACGGAAACTGTAAGAAGAAATTCTGGTTCTGTCAGGGGGAACAGAAATCTGGTTTGGAAGCATCATGGAGAAAGAGGAGAGAGGGGGGCACTCTTTGGTCCTTCCGGAAAACAGACTCAGCTGTAAGTGTGGTGTTTCCACACTTGTCTGTAGTGTCTTATCACCTTATGTTTACCTCCACTACAAACGTGTCAATAATGTGTTCCTGCGGGAGGAACCAGTGAGCCACTTCCTCTTCATCCATCACCGGGGCGAGATGAAACTGCTTCAGGTAAGTGTTGGTCAAGTCTCGCACCGCCCGGATATCTCTCGGTTCCATCGGTCTCAGGCCTGAAGTCTTGGTAGCCTTGTTGCAGTGAAAACAAAACAAAGCCGGCAGCTGAACTATAAGGGGAATGGAAGGCCACGTGCATCAGCACCACCTGGGAGCTTGTCAGAACTGCCCAATCCTGGCTCCCCCTCAGACCTGCTGAGTCCGAATCTGCAGTTTGCCCAGATTCCCCCGTGGTATGTCCACACACGGAAGCTTAAAAAGCACCGAGTCAGGAGACATGTTAGACAACGTGTTGTACCTTCTATCTGTGGGCCGGGTCTGGGAGTCAGTGCTGCCCCATCAAAGCCAGGGGGACCCCAATCCATGGGCCAAAGCCTAGCATGTTAACAACCACCCCATGGGTGCACGTGTTCTGGGAGGATGTGTCTTAAAACTGTCCTGTCTGACAGGCAGAGAATGCAGGTGAAGACAGCTCGGAAACTTATTTTCATCAATGGCCTGTAAAGAGACTGTAAGCTATTTTGTTCCTGTGAGCAACAAAAATGAAATAAAAGCAAATTGTACTGGTCAGAAGGGGAAGGGCAACCATTTTAACAGCCAAGGGGCCAAGTACCCGCCCTGACTTCCCAGGTTATCTTTTGATTTAAAAAGGTGATTAGAACAGGCACTCGAATTCATCATTCTGGAGCATCAGGATTTCTATGGTGTCCGATTAGGAAGAGAATTAACCACATGGTTAGGCCAGGTCCCCATTTGGATTTGTTCCACTGTGTCCTCAGAAGCTCCAGACATCACTTAGCTCCCTAGGAACTGCCCAAACACCAGGACACTTGAGCTGAGAAGTTAGAAAACCCACCACAAGTGCTTGTTTGTACAAAATACTAAAACCTTGGGGCACTTGGGCAGCTCAGTCCGTGAAGCGTCTGCTTTCGGCTCAGGTCACTGTTGGGTCCTTAATCAAAGGAGCGAGACTGATACAAAGCGAAGGTCAAGCAAAGCTTTATTTCGAGCCAAGCATCGAGAATCAAACTGACGGGCCAGGGCCGTCTCTTACAGAGAGAGGCGACCCCTCTCTGCCTTATAGACTGGCTTTGAAGGGCAAAGGCCATGTAGCTGGAGCCTGGCCACGGCACAGATGGCCAATGACACAGAGAAAACTGCACAGTCAGGCTAGGTCACACATAAGTGACCAAAAGAATTACAATTTACCCTATAATAGACATTTGAACTAGCCTATCACCTTGGTCAGAATTGGTGCCCAAAAGGTGGGGCCCATACTCCTTGGTAGCTAGGAAGACCCTATTGCGCGCCCCACTGATTGGATACCTCCACCTGGCCTGACCCGCCCTTGTATTTGGGCTTTGTTACCTGGGACTGGTTTCTGGGACTTGCTTTTAAGTAAGTGGGGGGCGGGGAGGGTCTGTTTTAAGTTTTACTGCATAAACAGCAAAATGGCTATTCAACCGACACGGAGCAGTTTTGGCTAAATTGGCCCTTATAGTCACGATCCCTGAGTCCTGGGATCGAGCCCCACGTCAGGCTCCTGGCTCAGCAAGGATTGATCTCTCTCTCTCTCTCTCTCTCTCTCAACTCAGCAATCCCATTTCATCTTTCCAGTTAGCTTGTTTTTTTCCTAGAAACAGTGGATACATTTTAAGTGATAAGTAACCTGTATATAAATACTTCTACTCTACCTTTTCTAAGTTATTTTTAAATACTTTAAAATTAAATACAGCCTTTAAAAATAGATCATGACAGCTCCTGCACATCCCCAGACGCGTAGCATAGCAGAAGCCCAAGGTGGTATACAGGTTTCATCCTGTGTGCTGGCTCTGATCCACCTTAGTGGCTGTGCTGAGGTCTCTTGAGGTCCGTGACAAGGAATGCTGACCGATCACTGACCGGGGGACTGCGAGGGGGGCTGAGACATTTGTTCTTTGTATTTACAACTCAAATGTCCTTATAATGCGCCATTCTGTAATGACTTATGTAATCTCTAAAGATGTAATAATGCAGCCAAAATATCGTTTACTAAGTCCACATCGAGAGAAGGTAAGCTCTTAACATTTAATAGAGAACTCGTACTTCTAGCCTTTCTGTGGATCACAAAGCCAGAGCATGAGAAATCTCCAGGCCCTGGCTTCCATCCAAGGCCTAACCCTTCAAGCAAGAAGGGTAATAACAGCCAAATGAATGAATGAATGAATGAATGAATTCCTATGTTTCGAACCACATTTACACAGTAAGGTACGGTGAAGGCTGCATGCAGGGAAAAAAGTCACTGTCAGCTCCGCAAAGATGACAAATCTTGGGCCTGGCACTTAGGTGTAGGCCAGGCAAAAATGCTTTTTCTTGTTTCCCCAGGGCCAATTTTAGTGTTTGGTAGCATTTCTATACTGGAGATTCATGGCAAGATGGAACCTATGTGATTTCCAAATACTGGAAAATGTAATAAACATACATTTCTAAATGCTAATAGGAAAAACCAAACTACATATACAGAAAGAATGTATTTAAAAAGTCATTTACAAAGATGATTTTCTGCTACAAGGACAACCTCAATAAAGTCTTAAGTAGCCCTGCTCAATAGTAAACTGCTTTTTCTTTTGTTACTGGTGCAGGAACAATGATATCAAGCAATTAGAGTCATTAGTGAAAGCAAGAGGACAGCGTATCTGTGAGGTGGACATTCAGAAAGGAAGAACAAGCTCGCTGACTTCTTTCTAGACCAAAACACTCCTCTTCAGCAATATTCTCCTGAGTATTTATTCTGCAAAATCACTAAAATCAACATCTTTTGCCCAGCAGACACCCTTAAAGCAGCAGTTCCTGAATATTTTTGTCTGAGACCCCTTTACTCTTTTTTTAAGATTTTATTTATTTATTTGAGAGAGAGACAGAGAGCATGAGAAGGGGGAGGGTCAGAGGGAGAAGCAGACTCCCTGCCAAGCAGGGAGCCTGGTGCGGGACTCGATCCCAGGACCCTGGCATCATGACCTGAGCCAAACGCAGAGGCTTTAACCCACTGAGCCACCCAGGTGCCCCAGAAGCTTTTTTTTTTAAAAAGGAGAACATCAGACTTATATCTGAAAATATTAAAAAAAAAAAAAAGCCAAGATCCCAGAAAACAGGAGAAGAATATTTACTTTTGCCGACTCAAAATGGCCATGTCTCTCAAGGCCTAAATGTGCTTCTTTCTAATATCGTGAAGTCACATACTCTCCAAAAAAAAAATCTACAGAAGCATGAAATACATTTGAAAATATAAAATAAACCCTTCGTTCACAGCTGTGGTCTTCAGAAAGAGGTGGGGAGAATATTAAGCCTAAATTTAAAAAAAAATACTAAGTTTTGGCCTAACCCAAAAAAGAAAGGTGGTTTCCAGAGAATTCCAAAAAAAACAAGAAGACACTTCCAGTGACTGGGAAAGCCTCATATTTCACACGCAAACTCTATTATCTCAGGCAGACTCACTTTCCCAGGGTCCAAATAGCAGGCATGACTTGTTGGGACTCTCTGTACATCGAAATATGTGTAAAATCTGCTTATCAGTGCATCCGGGAAAAAAGGCTCAGAGGTCTATTAAAAAACAGAAGCCGCGTTGTTCTCTGTCAAACTATGTGGCGTAAATTGTCTCAGAGCCAAGATTCCAGAGTAGAGATGTAAGCGATGATTATGGAGATTTGATTTAAAAAGCAGCAGTAGGACGCTAATCACTAAAAAAAAGCATCTACTGCAACTCACTGTAGGAAGAACTCCATGTGTCTTAGCATGTCTTGACCAGCACGTCCTTCTTGCCACACCACGGAAGGACACCAGGTGATTAATGTGACTCTGGCTGTTTGCCTGCTTTAAATTCCTTCACCTTTAAGAGAACTGACCAAAAAAAAAAAAAAAAAAAAATTCCAACTTTGTTTGAAAATGCTCAGAAGTGGGGCACCTGGGTGGCTCAGTCGGTTAAGGATCTGCTTTCGGCTCAGGTCATGATCCCAGGATTCTGGGATCGAGTCCCATATCGGGTTCCCTGCTAAGTGGGAGAATGGGAGCCTGCTTTTCCCTCTGCCTCTCTCCTGTCTCTCATAAATAAATAAATAAAATCTTTAAAGGTAGGAAGGAAGGAAAGAAGGAAGAAAGATAATGCTCAAAAGTGGGGCACCTGAGGTGCTCAGTCACTTAAGTGTCCACTTTCGGCTCAGGTCATGATCGCAGGGTCCTGGGATAGAGCCCCATGTAGGCCTCTCTGCTCAGCCTGGAGTCTGCTTCTCCCTCTGCCTTTGCCCTCCCCTCCCTGTTCATACTCATTCTCTCTAATAAATAAATAAAATCTCAAAAAAAAAAAAAAAGCTCAAAAAACCAAAGCAATGCTCACAGGTAAGGAAAGGCATTACTCTTGGCAAGACCTTAACATTGCAGATAGCAGAGGCTGGGCGCATGGGTACTGGGTGGTTCTCTCCTAACGAGAAGATGATTTTGCGCAGACCAATTTCAAGGGTCTCTTTTGTGAAATGGGGAGAATGCCTTGCCCTCCCAGGACTGTCCTGAGTAATAGCTGAGACTATGGATGTCCAGTGTCTAGCACGACGCTGGCCATAATGATGTTAACTCTTTATATTCAGAAGTCCACAAACAAGACCTAAAGCAGGCACTGTAAGCAGAAAGAGTAACAGTGGATCAGAAGATGAGACTGATCCAGAGAGCAAAAGTTGTATGCAAGAAGGTTCTTCTTCCTTGTGCTGAAGGGTACAAAAATGTTCTTAAATCACACAACTGGGCCCCTGCATGGGGAGGCTGTTGTCCAGTTTTGGTTTTGGTTGTTTTTTAACAATTTTATTTTTAAGCAATCTCTATACCCATCACGGGGCTTGAACTCACAGCCCTGAGATCAAGAGCTGCAAGCTTTACCAACTGGGCCGGCCAGGCACCCCTGCACTGTCCAGCTTCTAACTCAAAGGGCACACTCCCAGGTGGCTCAGTGGGTGTCTTCCGATTTCCTAATACCTGTACTCTTAACTCTTCTACCCTCTTCTGCATTATTTTACTCTTCATTTTTCTCTCCTTCCCCAGGACTTAAAAGCAGGGAAGGAGACTGGAACATGCCAATGAGCGCTATTTGGACCCTGACAATCATACTTTCTCGTGTTCATCTCTGCATGGCGAGACACCTGGTGGGACCAGGCCACGCTGCCCCCGGGGGTGTGCAAGAGGTGATGGCAGAAGCAAAGGGATCTAACAGGTGAAACCTCATGTCTGGGGCATGCATCCCAAGTCCCCCACTTATTAGTGACAGGCCTGTGCCTAAGGGTCAAACTGCATGAGCCCCAATCTCTTCATCTGCAAAATGCAGACAGGACACACTAGCTTCGAAAGGCTATTGTAGGAATAACATGAATATATACACACATGTGAGAGCACTTGGTAAACTTCACTTTACGGGGGGGTGGGGGTGGGGCGCGGGACTCCCAATGCCGGATCCGTGATTTACGACCAACTTGTTAACGCTGTTACCGGGTTGATTGATTTTTGTGTAAAAACATAAAGAGTGAGGGACAAAAGTCAAGAAGACCCCAGCAGCTCAAAGTCTGATCACCCTGAATAAACCAATGGCAAGTATTAAAACTCCTCCTTCATCTCATTTCAGGCAGCCCACATGGAAGTGGGAGCTTTCCTTCCCCACCAGCGGGACGGCTTCAGGCTCAAGAAACTGAACCGGGGAGACCACAAGAGAACAGTGGTAGCCCCTAGTGGAAAAAGCCGGCACATCTGAAGTTTTTAATTTCCACTCCGGGATGGCGAAGTCTTCATAACCTCTGGCAAGGAGGCTGCTGAGAACAGACAGGCCTGCAGGGGGCCTGTTTCACTGTAGGCGTGTCCTGTGCCTCTATGTGACTCTGTCCCCCTTGGGTCACTCTGCGTCTTGCCCCTGGCTTCAGAAGAATCCTGGCCAGTCAGTATTGAATGTCACGTTGCTAGTGTGACTGCTCTGAATGTCTTCCATGTCCACATCTCCACACGCCTACCTTCCCTTCTGTCGCTCCAGGATGAGGGGCTGCTCCCCCTCCCCAGGTCCTGTGGACCCTCCTCTGTCATGTTGCCTCGGTTTTTTATTTTCCTTTCTTCTGGTCTAGGTTTTCCCTCCCTCCTTGGCCTCAGAGGCAATGGGTTCATTGGTCCGAGCCCCACCGTCTGCCACGACAGTAAGACTGAAGGGAAGAAGAGGCCTTCTGCCAGGTAACAAAGCTCTGGAATGATAGTCCTGGTATCTCCCACATCTGGTTTCCTCACCTCCTCATGAAATTTTTACTCCTCATGAAATTCTACCTAAGGTCAGAATCAGTTGATTCCTGTCCGTCATTAGAAAAAAATACATCAGTTCACATAGCTATTCAGATGAACTTGTTAAACACACAACTGGCCAAAAGACAAAAAGAAGTGGAGTCCACCACACAGAGAAAGGCCACTGCAGGGAAGGCCTCCCGGTGTTTGAGATGAACATGGCGACATTCCACAGGAATCCCTCAAATCAAGTTAAAATAGTCATGAACTACCTTCTAACCAGCCCAAGAGAAAGAATAGCTCTGGCAAAATCAAAACTTCAAACAAAAGATCCCATCTGTGGCAGACAATTTCTAAGACAGCCCCCGGTGATGCCCCCTCCTGGTGCTCATACCCTTGTGCTCCTCCTGAGTGTGGGTGGAAGCCAGGACTTGCTTCTAACCAGTGACATATAGAGCAACAGTGACTGGATGTCACTTGCTAGCACTGATTACGAAAGTTTCTAACTTCCACCTTGCTAGCTGACTCTCTCTGTAGACTCACTTACTCACTGGGTCTGATGAAGCAAGCCACTATGTTGTCACAGCTGCTACCCTATGGGGACTCTGACTTGGTCTCAGGCCGATAGCCAGCAAGGGATTAAAGCTCTCAGTCTAAATGCCAGCAAAAATTCAGGTCTGCTAACAGCCCTGTGAGTTGAAGGTGGACCCACCCCCAGTCAAGTGTTCAGATGAGCCCGAGCCCCAACCCCAGGGGATACCTTGATGGCAACTTCATGAGAGACCCTGGGGCAGAGGCCCCAGGAAAGCTGGGCTTTGAATCCTGACCCACAGAACCTGGGAGATAATAAATGTGTGTTTTAAACTGCCAAATTTGTGGTAATCTATCACAACAGCAACAGATAACTAACACACCATCCAAGACTCAAATAAAGGCAACACTGGTAAGCCCATGTAACTTTCCCTCTATTAAGAGATAACTTAGCATGTTGGGAACTTGCTAGCTTAGTACGATTTTTTTCTGAGGGGGCACCTGGGTGGCTCATTTGGCTAAGCATTTACCTTCAACTCCGGTCACAATCTCAGGGGCCTGGGATGGAGTCCCAGGTCAGGCTCCCTGCTCAGCGGGGAGTCTGCTTTGCACTCTCTCTTTCAAGTAGACTCCCCAATGAGCACAGAGCAAACTCAGGGCTTGATCCCACCACCCTGAGATTACAGCCTGAGCTGAAACCAAGAGTCAGACATTTAACCAACTGAGCCACCCAACTGCCCCTAAAAAGACAATAATTTAGTGAGACGTTATTTCCTTTCCTTGGTCTCTCCACTAAGCCTTATTCCTTAGTTCCTTTTTGTTAAAATAGCATCAGAAGGGGCGCCTGGGTGGCTCAGTGGGTTAAAGCCTCTGCCTTCGGCTCAGGTCATGATCTCAGGGGCCTGGGATCGAGCCCCACATGGGGCTCTCTGCTCAGCAGGGAACCTGCTTCCTCCTTTCTCTCTGCCTGTTTCTCTGCCTACTTGCGACCTCTATCTGTCAAATAAATAAATAAAATCTTAAAAAAAAAATAGCATCAGAAGCCTCAAGTTTTCTTACTTCTTGTATAACAAATGTTATATACTCAAAATTTCAAAATTTACATGTCTTGAGTTCAATCCCATCCAACCATAAACTGAAGACTTAAAAAGCAAAAAAACAAGACAAAAAAAAAAACCTGGCTTTTTCAGCACCCCTCTTTTTCGAGTTCCGAAAAGCTACACATTCACATTCTCAAACACATGAGCTGGTTCTTTAAGACTCTTGCAAATAACTCTTTACTACATTAAAAGCTTCAGTTAAGATCACAGCTTCCAAAAACTACAGAACATTCTTACTTACATCCGGAAGTCTGTAGAGCTTCATTGTTCTCTGTAAAGTCATATTTCTACTCAAGTGAGAAAACTTGACTTCTACCAGTTTTCTGGGGTTTAGCGATCGATGCCAGTATCTGGAATACAATAAAGGTTTCAAAACCTGATTGGTTTCTAACCCTACAAGTTGCTTACTCTTTGTCTCAGCTCAGCTGTTGCAGAAGCATTTAAT
>ML111077.1:40577-52360 GCA_003697995.1 Taxidea taxus jeffersonii
AACACTCAAACACTCATGATGTCCCCAGCACAGCGCTGGATGCTGGCCCTCCTCTTGTATAATTATTTTATCAGCTGTTTTTTTAAAAATCTAAAATACGTCCTTGCCTTCCTAGTTATGTTCCTTTGTAGTCTGCGACCTTTCATCTCTTTCAGTAAAGAGCAATCATAAAATTGCAAAATAAGGGTAAAAAAAAAATGCCCAGTCTGCAAGTATTTAATGACCAGTGCTGATTCTACAGAAAGCAGACCAAAAAGTTTAAAAACATGAAAAGATCCTCCCTAAATTAGTAGCTCTCACTTGTATATAATCCACACCAAGGTAAACAACTTTTTGAGAAACTACCTTGAATTTCTTTAGCGATTCCAGTTTAGGTACTAGATGATTTGTATTAAAACACACCTGCGAAGAAGTCTTATCTGTTCAGGTTATTTATGAACAATTTAATGGGAGATGGTCGTTACAGTTTTACCTATTGTACTATGTTTAGCAAAAGTTTCATCTTATTTGAGTCAAAAATAGTCGAGAGATAAAGCCTCAAGGCTTTAGGAACAGGTTAGTCCAGGGACTAATCTGATAAATCATTTTCTCCCTGGATTAATCTTTGAAAGTTTGATAAGAACAGATGAAGTCATAAAAACAGAGCTTAAGCCTTTTCTTATTCTCAGCAAACAAGTTTGTTTGGGCTTCTCAACTGGTGTTTATCACGCATTTGGAACAGTTCCCTGACAGCCAGGGCACAGCTTGGTATAAACCTGAGTGCTTGGAAGGAAAGAAATAATAGCCGCCTGGATGTTTCAAGATCACAATGTCCCGGGTTTCCCCAAGGGAGAGGCAGTGCTGGTCTTTCCAATGGAAGGGACAAAGAAATATATAACCAGTATCATTAGCAAGAAAATGTTAAAAAATAGAGTCCCCCGTCCCCCGCTTTTTTTTAATCACCAAGTGGTTCTATGGCAAACTGGAAAGAACACTGGTCACTGTGTTTCTTGGGTCTGGTTTCCCCCGTGCTACCAAACCAACTAAATAATACCAGGTAAGGGGCGCCTGGGTGGCTCAGTGGGTTAAAGCCTCTGCCTTCGGCTCAGGTCAGGATCCCAGAGTCCTGGGATTGAGCCCCACATCGGGCTCTCTGCTCAGCGGGTTAAAGCCCCTGCCTTCGGCTCAGGTCAGGATCCCAGAGTCCTGGGATCGAGCCCCACATCGGGCTCTCTGCTCACAACCCCCGCCCCCCCCTGCTTCCCCTCCTCTCTCTCTGTCTGCCTCTCTGCCTACTTGTGATCTGTCTGTCAAATAAATAAATAAAATCTTAAAAAAAAAAAAAAATAATACCAGGTAAGCCCAAATCCACAAGTTACACATAAGAATAAAAACTGGGCAGGGGGGCAAGGCTGGAAGTGCTGTTACCTGCAGGTGGCCACCGGCTTAGGAAGAACCACTCCAGCTGTATAGACGGCCTGAAAAATCCCTTCCAGGTTCACTCTTCTGGTTATTTCTCGAATTAACACTGGGGCTACTCGTTTTGATCTCAGTTTCTTATGAACACAAAGAAAGTTGATTTCTACCATCTTCTTCACACTAAGAAAGAGAAAGATGTCAAAAACTGGAGGGGACGTATGACAAAAACATTTTTAAAAATAAGACTACACCCATGACATTTCAAATAAGAAACTGAAAGATCCCCCCTCAACACAATATTTAAGAAAAATAGCCCATCATTTAGTCATTTCACAAATTCAGATGAATACACTAGTCCCCAGATCCCCTGCTAAAATGATTATAACTCTAGGCCATGGGAGACCCACAACCCCTTGTCCTAAATAAATTTAAGACTTTTTGTTTCTAAGTTTTCACTCTGGAAAATAGGTAAGATGTGCCTCAAAGTTTCTACATCTGTTTTGTTTTTTTTCTGTAATGTACGCAATTAGGACACTAACTGGGTCACCCAGCTGCACAATCTGGTAAGATGTTGCTTTGGAAAATAATGCAATTCCTAAGATCCGAAGAGGTGCCCTGACCAGAGAAGAGCTGGTGTTTTTCTGCACTCCAGTAAACCTTGCAGAGCTTCAAAGCCCGTTCCCTGCTCTGGTTTTAGATATGCAGGCATTCCATGTGGCACAGCGACTCCTTGACATCAAATGCTTTTTAGCAGCAAAGAAACTAACCCAATACACTGAAAGATAAACAGCCCTACTATGCATTAGATCTCTGACTTTCTGGGCCAGAGACCCAGAGCAAAAATGCAACATTAGTTATCCTACGGATAAAAAGATTTCTTCTAAAATCTCTCTCCTGGGGCACTCGGGTGGCTCAGTGGGTTAAGCCTCTGCCTTGGCTCAGGTCATGATCTCAGGGTCCTGGGATCAAGCCCAGCATCAGGCTCTCTGCTCAGCAGGGAGCCTGCTTCCCCCTCTCTCTCTGCCTACTTGTGATCTCTCTCTCTCTCTCTGTCAAATAAATAAATAAAATCTTTAAAAAAATAAAAGCCTATCGTAACGGCAACTCCTGGAAAAGAAACCGACACGGACAAGCTTTAATAGGTACCTGTCATAAATCCGAATGTTTGCTGGAATGGCACTTATGAACCCTACTAGTTTTTTGTTCGAAGACACTCGGACCCCACAGTGCCACTGCAGGAGCCAGCCCGGGGGACGCAGGGCCCTGAAGTCAAAGCAGATGAGGAAAACTGGCGCCGGTTAGTGTCCAGGAACCCAGGGAGAGACCGAGGCACGCCGCCCCGACTGCCCGCGCCCAGGGCGCCCCCTGGCGGCCGGCCTGACTCACCACAGCAGGAACTCGGGCGAGTAGTCAAACCGGAACACGCTCTCCTCATCTTCCACGTAATTCTCATTTAACAGTGTGTACAGCTCCTTGAGCTACAAGAGCAAGCGAGTGTCCTGTCTATGGTGCTCACAACCCCCACCCCCCCCGAAGCAATGTGTGCGAGGGCAGCTGTTACGCCCAAGAGTGTCACTCACCACGTCGGCGTTACCCAAGTCCAGGGTGTCCCACATAAAACCCTGTGGCAGGGAGTAGGGCTCCTGACGCACGTTGTCTTTGTCCGCTTCAATCGCCCCGTGAGAGGTTATGACTTCATCTAGGGAGGCGCAGAGGAGAAAAGAGAGACAAAAAGAGAATATTCAATGACGAAGTATTCTGATGGTCCAAATGGTCTGTCCCAGAAAACGAAATCATTTCTAGGGGATTTGGGTTTCATTTCATCAATGAAAAGATGCTATTTTTTCAGCTACTTCCTGAGTGAGACAGGGTAGGCAGGTAGTGGGGAAGAGCTGCTATCTCACCAATTAAACCGAAGGAGCAATCGTTTCTCATGCAATGACAGATGTATTATGACATGACTATGATTTCTCAGCCTCAAACCCCAATGACAGATCTGTCGCACTGCACCGCAGTGGACAGCTTAGGTCCAATGATGGCCAGGAGATGCTCTCTTCCTGCTCTGCATTTCAAAACCCTGGGGTGGGTTGGGGGAGGGCTACAGTGACCTCTGACCCTTCCCAGCAACACCTACAACTAATTTTGGGACTGCTGACAGTGCAGCTAAAGTCATCCACATCTCCAGTGACCTCCACAAAGGTGCCCTTTTCCTCCCCCACAGCTTTGCAGTGTGACGGCATAGAACCCAGGCCCTTGTCTGTGGCTGATCCCACCTGGCTGCCCGCCTGGCCCTGCTCTCCAGCTTCATCCATGCTGATTCCCCCAAGGCCAGCCCCAGCTCGTGGCATCTGGGGTTTCCCTCTGCTCTCACAGCCTTTCCTCTGCTCTCTGTGCTTGAGTGTTTGCAAATATGCTTACACATCACTTTCGCACAGCGTCTTTCCCTGATTAAACCTTTTCCCTACCTGGAGGATGCCCTCCCTCCGTCCCCACCTGGCCGCCATTTTTTTTTTTTTAAGATTTTATTTATTTATTTGACAGAGAGAGATCACAAGTAGGCAGAGAGGCAGGCAGAGAGAGAGAGGAGGAAGTAGGCTCCCCGCTGAGCCGAGAGCCCGATGCAGGGCTCGATCCCAGGACCCCGGGATCATGACCCGAGCTGAAGGCAGAGGCTTTAACCCACTGAGCCACCCAGGCGCCCCCTGGCCGCCATTTTTATCCTACTTTCCCATCATGGTTTCCCCGGCATGCTCCCCATTGCCTGGCACTGAAAACAGACACTCAACATTGATCTGCTAACTATTACTCAGCCATAAAAAAGAAAGCGATCTTGCCATTCAATGTTGACCCTGAAGGCATTATGTGAAGTGAATTAGGTCAAAGAGAGAAAGACAAATACTATATCATTTCACTTATTTGTAGAATCTTTAAAAAAACCCCAAAATTCTGAATTCCCAGACACAGAGAACAGTCTAGTGGTTGGCAAAGGTGGGGGTGGGGGAGGGTGTGAAACGGGTGAAGGGGGTCAAAGGACACAAACTTCCAGTTATAAAGCAAGTAAGTCCTGAGGACATAATACAAGCATGGTGGTCACACTTAATAATTTTGTAAGTCGGTGTGGTGAGGGATGGTAACTAGACCTACGGGGGGGTCATCTCACAGTGTCTATAAACATGTTTGACACCTGAAACTAATGAAGTGCTCTATGTCACTGATACCTCAAAGAAGCAATAAATAAACAGAACCAGAAGGGAAAAAAAATGAAAAGAAGCAGTTATCTGCTGAATAAATGACCCTCAGGTACAGGTTTTGGCCTCACCTTTTTACAGGTGGAAGCCATAGGGGCTCTACCAGCTCCAAGGGGCCTTGCTTCTCATTCTTTCTAGCCCCTGACTTTGTCAGCCACTACTGCTGTGCCAGCTCACCTCCGTGTAATACCTTAGGCTTCATCAAGTCAGCCTGAGTGGCCAGAGTCTCAGCTGCAATCTGAGAGTCCCTTCAGGATGTCTGCCTAGAGCTTGGCTCCCCACTGGACACTGAGGACAGCCTCAGGCCGTCTCTGCCCCCCTGCCCCACCCCGATAACGTTGCTGCTGCCTTAACTCAGGAGCAAATGGGCGTTCAAGGAACTGGGAGGAAACCTGCAGGGATTTAGGAGGTGGGCCAAAATGTGGTGCACCCCGGCTATCTTCCCAAAGACGTGTGCTGATGTTAGGAGGCAGCCTGCCTGTCCCTGGGGCCATGAACTGAAAGCCAACAGCAGCTTGCCAAGTAGCATTGGGCTAAACCCAATATATCCAGATCAATAGACCCATATACCTTTCGCTAATGGTCACTCAATTCAATGGCATTTAAAATCCTATAAATTCTTTCTAGAGAATCTTCCTCCAGGACCAAACACATGTATTTCTAGAGCCCGAAGGAAAAGACAAGGGAGGAGAATCGCTCTCCTTGATCTTTCACACTCCCCAGCCCGTGCTTCTTCCAGATGCGTGGAGCAGACATGGCTGGGAGAAGAGCGGGAACTTCAAAAAGGTTGAAAATCATTATTTGAGGGCACAGACAAGGATTGTCCCTGGATTTTTATGCTATAAAACAGATTATTTGTATATAATTGGACTATTAAGAGATCTGGATAACAACAGATTCTGGAACCTGAACACTCAAAAAAGAAGAACAGAGAAATAATTATAATCTATTTTCAAAGGAGAACAATAGAAAACAGCAGGTTTAGCTTTTAATGCCGTCATAAACATTTTAGTGCATTTATATCACCTTTTCTATTGTGAAAAGGGGAAGAGCTAAATGATGTTTATAGAAACTTAGGAGGCGCAAGTCTGAGTAGAACATGAAGGCCCAGGCTCCACGCTGAGGCGAGAGGCCAGCTGCCAAGATCCCCACACACCTGTGGTGCCCCCAGAGTTCCCATGACAGCCCCGCGGCCCTTACTGCACTGTAGTGTCTTGGCTGCTAGGAATTCATACTGGCGCTCGGGGAGCAGGATCCTAGTGTCAAGCAGCATGGAATATTCCATTTCCATTTCTGTGTGTCTAAGAATTCAGAACTTTTTTTTTTTTTTTTTTTTTAGATTCTACATATAAGTGAAATCATATAGTATTTGTCTTTCTCTCTCTGACCTAATTCACTTCACATAATGCCTTCGGGTCACCCATGAATGGCAAGATGGCCTGAGTGATAGTTAGCAGATCAGTGTTGAGTGTCTGTTGTTTGGAAACCATGATGGGAAAGTAGGATAAAAATGGTGGCCAGGTGGGGACGGAGGGAGGGCATCCTCCAGGTAGGGAAAAGGTTTAATCAGGGAAAGATGCTGTGCGAAAGTGATGTGTAAGCTTATATTTACAAACACTCAAGCACATTTTCCATTTCAAGGCCAATATCCTGAGTCTTTTAGAATAAGTGAGATGTGAGACTGCTAAAAATTTATGTACAAGAAAAACAATTCCATGAAGCTCAGGACCAAAAAAGGTACTGAGACTCTGTCTTTTATGTGTATTTTTAATAGACTAAGGTTTCAATTGGGAGAAGTTAATTTTTTTTATGGCAAGAGGAATTAGACTCTAAAACTGTGTCTACTGAAAGCCAGTGTCACTATCCAATATTTCTATTTTAAGAAGAAAAACAGGGCTTTTGTGTTTATTGCTAATCTGTGGTAAAACACAAATTATGGAAGTCGAGCTTCTTATGTGGGTTGTTTGTTTGTTTGTTGTTAACCCAGCTGTTTTAGGGGGTGGGGAGAGAAGAAAGGCAGAAAAGCTTACTTAGTTTGGGCACCGGCTGTGTGTCCCAAAACTGGTATCGGTGTCTGGCAGCCTCATCGATGCTCCTGGCAGGGCCCTGGCACGCGGACAACAGCTCCATGGCTCTCTGGATATCCTGCAACTTCTGCATCGGGATGGTGGGATTCTAGAACAGGAAAGACACACAGACACAAAAATGAGGAAGCTGCCACCCGCTCCCAAACCTGGGGCAAACACAGGTGCCATCTGCCCTGGAGACCACAACACCAAAAACCAACCCCCTTCCTCTAAGTCTGGTTGGGGATCGGGCTCAAGGAGGCTAACGTATTAAAATAGAAGCAAACACATTGTGTTAAGGGTAACAATAGCACAGGAGTTTTCACGGGGCTTTGGTAGTTTTGGGAAATCTGAAGTAAAGCCAACCACCTCCCGCTTCAGGGTCCCCCCATCTGCAGAGGGTCCTCACTCGCACTCATCTGGATGGAGCAGCAGAAAGGAGGGACACAAGCCTTATGCACACAAGCCTTATGACCACAGCAGCCTGTCAGGTACACGCTCGGGTTCATGGCTGGGGTTTAGGCCCTCAGCAGCAATGTGGGGCCAAAGGAAATCACTGCTAGAATGGAAACCAGGCAGGCAAGGGAAATTTTAGTTCATTAAAAAAAAAAGAAAAAAAAAGAGAAAGGAAGGAAGGAAGGAAGGAAAAGGAGTAAGGGAAGGGAGGAGGGGGAGGGAAGGAGGGGAAAGGAAGGGCAAGGAAGGGAAGGGAGAAGGGAAGAGAAAGGAAGAGGAAAGGGAAGGAAAGGAAGAGCAGGGGATGGAAGGGAAGGGAGAAGGGAATAGACAGGGAGAAGGGAAGGAAAGGGAAGGGAAGAGGAAGGGAAAGGGGAAGGTAGAAGGGAAGGGAAGACAAAATGGAAGGGAAGAGAAGAAAGGTGAACTGAGTGCTAAGCTGGGAAGAAGTTAATCAAGAATGGAAATCTCTTAAGTGTGCCTTCCACCAGGACCACACCCTGCCTTCTCGCAGCTCCCCTGCTCCTCCAGAGACAAACCTCCCGACGAGAACAGTTTCTTCTGTGAGTTTAGATCTTTGGCAACCACAGCCTCTTTTCCCCAAGCCAAGTGTTGGAAACTAACCTTTTTTAAGGAAAACATATTCTCAGTCGGGAAAACTGACAATACCTTTCAGATCTCAAGTTCCTTCCTCGAAGCCAATATTTCTCTTATCTCTGAAGATTCCCCAGCTCTTTTTTTGGAAAGTCCCTGAGATAATGTAATCCCACATGGAAAGTGAGCCTATACTTTCCACTTAGGGCTGAATGGAAAAATCAACTTTTTTCAGTGGGTCAAATTATTAGTTTTAGAATTTTGATGCCACACAAAGAATGCCCTTCACTGTGATTCAGAAGTGGTTAACAAGAATTTCAGAGCCCTTTGCTATTCCTGTGTGCCAACATACCTGGGGCACCAGGGAAAGCTACCACGGACCCTTGCTGGTTTATTAATAGTAGCTATGGACTTCTGGTCAACCTTGAATCTGCCATCTGTGGTCTGGAGGCAATCCTGTAACTTGGGAAGCTTTACCTACACCACACACTACAAATCAGGGTTTACTTAATACAGACCTCCCTGTGTTTACTTTATCATTGGGTTTGCTTGGGATTCTTGCTTGGGTCTCTTCTGAACCTCCAACATACAGCAAGCGATTTCTAGCAAAATGAAATTTTCATCCATCTGAACCCCTAATGAGGCAATCTATTAGAAGACCTACAGCTTAAACAGGAACTCTGAGCACAGCTTTCAACTAAGAATGCTTGAACATGTACCCATTTATCTTTAAAAAGGGAAATTTGAACCCACAAAGCCTACACCAAATTTGTCATGGGGATTTTTCTTTCCTAATTCTGGAGTTAAATTCTTGATCACAAATATACTGAACTCTAGCTAGTTTGCAGCAAACATGAATCAGCATCTTTGTTCCAAAGAAGCCAATAATATCCCAATTCTGTGAAGACAGACCTCAGAGTGGTTTCAACCCTAATTAGCCTCGTCGGGTTGACTAGCAGTCTTTCCATGAAACGACCATTCATGACATATTTATATCTGAATGCTCACTATTTTAAGTGATTTCTTAAAGTGGATACAAGTAAGCACAATTTTCAAACCCATGGTGACAAAGCAGCAAGGAAAATTCGGCTATGATACATTCCTAAACCTATCCATTCACTTCCCACCACATTAGCTTCCCACTACCATATCTCTAAGTCGGGCACATCTCTTTTCCTCCACGGAATGCTACACTCCAACTGTACTCTATACCCTTTCCTTTCTAAAATTTAATATCTTGGAAAAATGTCCAAGTCCTCCACCACTAAGGAGCCTATCATCTTATTCTGGTTCTTGGGTGCAGAATGGAGTATTTTCTACACACAATCCACTGTACTTTACACTGTTATTTAGAGCTAGCGTTTTGTGTAAGGGAAAAAGCTCCAGTTTCAAAAAATGCAATGGAGAAGGGCACACATTAACAAAATCCTGATTTATTCTCAACTGTAAAAGAAAATAACATCTCCACCAGACAATGCTGGCCGCTCCTCCTGCCTTGGCTAGCTCTAGCTTCTTATAAGCAACCAGAAGTAAGGGAAGGGCTCAAAGTGACTGAGGGTGCAGCGAGGGGTGCAAGCTGATGGTGGTCGTAGAAGCAATACGGAGGGTCAGAACCGCATATACGCAACACCGCATTTATCCGAGGAAGCAACACTGAGAAATGGGAAAATGTCTTGCAAGTTGATGGCATACCTTATACGAGTGACCTTGGGAAGGAGGGCCAGTGGATAAGAGTATTTATTACCTGAGAGACGAGCTGAAAAGCGAGGGGACAACACCCCATTTTCTTCTCACCCCACAAGGCAGTCGGGAAAAACTGGGCAAAGTAAGTATCCTCTCAGTGACTCCTGGTCCTTACGTGTAAAACAGTTAACAAAAACTGTCTGCAAGACCCACTTGGCACGATACAGTGTCAACTGTGTGCAAGAAAGAAATAATTCCAACCCTGCACAAGTTGCATAATATTAGGTAACAGCTGCCATATCGACAATGCTTTAAGATCATTTAACAGAAAGGCCCTAACTGTAACCTCCTTACAGCCCCATGACTGGGGCCAGAAGGCATGACTCCCACC
Source organism: Taxidea taxus jeffersonii (assembly GCA_003697995.1). Classification (NCBI taxonomy): domain Eukaryota; kingdom Metazoa; phylum Chordata; class Mammalia; order Carnivora; family Mustelidae; genus Taxidea; species Taxidea taxus. The sequence continues at coordinate 50,414 of ML111077.1, forward strand.
CGCCAGATGCGGAAATGGGCTCATGGAGGGCGGCACCCACACAGCTCGTGAACTATGGGGCCAGAACCAAGCCCATGTTTCCCAGCGTACTCCTGAGCCCCTTGGCCACACCACGACCCCCAGGACAATGGACGTGGCCCTGCGAACATCAGGATCATCCATGTGCTTCACCACACTTCTAACACCACCCCTGTGCCCTGTGAGCTTCCTGCACGGAGAGGGCCCTATGCACCCCGGTGGCCCCCACACAAGGCCTGTGCTCCCAGCCAGGGTGACCGGGATCGGCCCCAAGGTGGGGGCGCCTGCCATCAGCTCCACCAGAGCCTCGCAAGACCAGCCGGCCACCCACCCTGCGCTCAGCGCCAACTGCTGGCTGGGTCTCCGGTGGGTGTTTCTCTGGCGGGAACTGTCAGGAGCTTTGTCCCACCCTTGGCAACGGGATGTAAGCATGGCCGCTCAAGCCTACTGGTTGGATTCAAGGTCATAAGACTTACCTGTGGCTGCTCCCGTGGGAATCTGCTGCCAGATCGTGGGGTGCTATTCAGGTAATTAGACAGACACCCAGAAAAATTAAAATGTGAATATCTTCTGAACTGAAAGTAACGAAATATTAAGCGTAACTTCAAAACAACAACACACACCTAAGAAGCTCACACTGAGACTGACTTCTATCACTACAGTCTATGTACTAATTTGCTCTGAGAAAAAGGAAAAATGCAGGTTGTATCCCCCTACACGCAAAAACACAGTCTGTACCTTTTATTTAGGTACCAAAATCAGCAGCAGGAAGGCTGTAAAGCCCTCCGGGGACCAGCGCCACCCAGCACAAGGTCACAGCAAAACCCCAGGTACGCCTTCACTCTGCAGGACGCTGAGTCCTACAATCTGGCTTGCACATGCAGGAGGAACCACAGTGGCTAAAATAAAACTGGGGTCTCACTTTGGAAGGCTGCTGGATTTTAATCTCCTGGGAATCAGAGGCCGAGTCTGACTTGGTGCCTCCGGAGTTCGGTTTCTCCTTTTTTCTCTTCTGTTTCTTCTTTTTCTTTTTGGCACCCAAATCTCCTCCAGGACTTCTGTTAGGAAAATCACAGAGGGTAAAACAAGAACAAAAAAATCATTATAGAAAAGTAATCATTGAGAAGAATGCAAATTATACCCAGGAGGAAAAAAAAAGAAAACTAGGTTTGGAAGCCTCATATTGTGATTTATAAGGAACATATGTATCTGATCATTCAGACGACCTAATACATGGCTCTTGTACATATTTCCTAAGTGACAAGAGCTTAGAAATGTCTGTTATGTTAATAAGGTGACTTGTGGAAAATGCCTAAGGGTGGGGGTTGGTGGCCAGTGGTGCCAGCCCTGTGATCAGAGGGTTGGAACTTCCAATCCCAGCCCTGAACTGCCAGGGAGGAGATGACAATAGGCAACAGGATGGCCGGTGATTTAATCAGTCGTGCCTATGCAATGAAGTCTCCACAAAAACCCCGGAAAACAGCGTTTTCCTTGTACAAATTCAGGGAAAGTGGGGCATGGAAGCTCAGTGCCCTTTTCCCACACCTGGCCCTATGCATCTCTTCCACTTGGCCATCCCCTAGTCCTATCCTTTTATGATAAACCAGTCATCTAGTAAAGAAAATGTTTCTATTACTTCCGTGAGCTGTTCCAGCAAATCAATCAAATCTGAGCAAGGGGTCTTGGGACCCTCTGATATACAGCTGGTGGGTCACGAGGACAGGGGCAGCTTGGGCTGCGACTGGCCTCTGAAGTGAGGGGCGGTATGCAGTGGGAGCAGTCCTGTGGGACTGAACCCTTGCCCTGGGAAATCTGATGCTATCTCTGGGCAGATGGAATCAGAACGCATCAGAACAGAGTTAAATGAGAATTCTGCCAGTGTCTTGTGAGAAGCCCGCCATCCACGTGCACATGATGGGGTTAGATCCA
>RCUC01166046.1:0-73010 GCA_003697995.1 Taxidea taxus jeffersonii
GGAAAAGGGATGGAGAAGGCGGCTTTGCCAGCACTCATGCTAGCATAAGCCATGGATCACAGTGCGCAGGTCCACCATGCCATCCATTGAGGCTCTGGGATCCTCAGCCAGTGTGACCTTGAATCCATAACACTGCAGAGGTCCAGGGTAGACACATTTTCTTTTTCTTTCTTTCTTTTTTTTCCCTGTGAGTGGTTACTTTCTCCCCAGACCATTGAGGACAGAGAGAAGGCAGGTTCTGGAACCCTTGAGAAGGAATAAGGGTGGGGAAAATTGGGGGGCTGTGTGGAGAGAAAAGGGATGGAGGAAATAGAGTTATGGAGGACAGTGAAGGAGATGGCAGAGAATATACACAAGGCTACAAACAGATTTGCATGTGTCATGGACATCCTGATCTACAGGCCTCTGAAATTTTCTGGCAGGCCACTCCGCCAGATGGTGGAGAGAGTCTCATGGACTCCTTATCCCTCCTGACAGAGACTCTGGGGATTGGGAAGGCTGTTCCCAGCATCAGCCTCCTAGGGGACCATCAAGCCCTGCAGTGACATGTCCCTCAGCTCCTGACTGAGGACTCAGCAGGGACACCGGCTGGGGGAAAAGCCGGCAACTCAGCATTCTCAGGAATGCTCAGAAGTAAACGGGAATTGGTCACAGGCAGCTTCTGATGGGTTTCTGTGTTGTGTCTGGGTCCCTCACGGGCTGGTTCCTCTCACTCAGAGAACTCCCGTCTTCCATTCAGAATTCTGGGCACTGCAACAGGGTTGTAGGTGCTGTTCTTGGAAGAAGGGGACCGGAGTTGGGGGTCAGGGACCTGTCCCCGGGAGAGTTTCATTATCTCAGGCAATACCTGCTCTATTCTGATTCCCGGAAGTGACAGCAGGTTCGGGGTCCTTTGGGTGCAGGTAAGAAGTGCCTCAAGCGTTTCCCCAGCTCAGCTTCTAGGATGGCTGTGACCAAGATTCATGGATCCTCTTCCTGAAGGGTGTTCTTGGCTTGAACAGGACGGGAGTTGCCCCATAGACAAGGGAAAAACTCATATGGGATCATCTCCAGGAGCGATTAGTGTTGTGAGGAGGTCCCGTCACTAAGAGTGACTCCAAGTGTGGGTGAGGGGCAAGGTAGCAAACAAGTGGGTGGGCACACTTGCTGGACAGGCCAGGGGTCCCTCACAGTGGAGGTGACATTGGTGCAGAGCCCGGAATGGAGAATGTTGTCTAAGGCCTGATGGGACCTCTGTGTTGGGGAGTTGGCAGGTAGCAGGAGCTGACCGTGGCTGGCAGAAAGCCTTCCTGAGGTGCTAGGATTCAGGCAGGGCCCCAAGCACTGGAGTCCACACTGCTGGGGGGGGCGGGGCCAGGTGGAAGAGCAAGGGAAGAAGAGGGTAGGGTTGTGTCCTAAGGCAGTGGTAGGGGGGTTTGGGGAAGTCGGGAGGAAGCTGAGGGGTGTGCCTCAGACACACAGGTACTGACCACTACCCCTGCCTCCTCAAACCTACACCTGCCAGCCCGGGCTCCCTCCACACCATCTGGGCCTGTGGGCCGAGGCTGCAGACGTCCCCCCAGGGGCTCAGACTGCTAGTACTGGGTGTGGCCTGGATCCCGAGTAGGGCCTGCCAGAGAGAGCGAGGCGAGATGAGGTCCAGGACATGTGCCTTTAGTTTTTCTTAGCCTTTGGCCCCAAGTCTCATACGAGGCTGTGCCATGTAGGAGAAAGTGTCAGAGCCCTGGATTTGAAGCCCCCTGAACAGCTTGGATGAGTCATTTCTTTTCCTGATCCATTCGTGAAGGCCACGTGAAAGAAATGGTCCCAAGATCACAGCAACACATCTAAGCACCAGCTCGAGGGGAGAAGACACCGATGACAGTATGCGGTCAACAGTAGACCTCTGTGCCCAAATGTGAATTATCAACTCCTCTCATGAACACGGAAGACGAGAATCTCTGGAGGGAAAGTACCCTAAATTAATTCAGTTCCTTTCCACATGCATGGACAAGGCCAAGAAAACACCTTCTGATCCATTCTTACCCCCCGAAGAGCTGAAATATTTCCTCTCTCTTCTGCGAAGGACTCCTCTTCAGGGGCAGCACAGAGGCCCAGGCTGGGGCACAGGAGTGAGGAAACATGCTGCAGGAGCCTCTGCTCTCCGTTTCCTGTGAGGAGGACACATTCCCACTGTGGCCTCTCTGTGATGGTCCCCAGTGCCCACTGCAACACCCTGCTGAGCTTTGCGATGTTGTGAGAAGCTCCCTGTGGTTTGCTCTCAAGAGGCGTCATTCTGAACACATGTATTATCTGTTGTGCTTTCTATGGTTGAAAGTGAGCTCTTTCAGTGATGGCTCAGAGGCCTGTCTGCCCACAACCTTGAACGAGAGGCACTGTCCTGATGTCCCCTGGTCCTGGGTGCCTGGCTGGTTCCAGGTCTAGTCGTTGTGGGCTGAATTGTGTCCTTGGTCCTCCTCCCACCTGATCCCCAGCATCTCAGAGTGGGACTGTATTAGAAGACAAAGTCTTGGAACAGCTCATTGAGTGAAAATAAGGTCATGAGGGTAGGCCCTAATCCGTAATGACTGGTGCCCTTATAAGAGGAAATTTGGACATGGACACATGCAGAAGACTCGGAAACAGGGAGAAGCTGGCCATCTACAAGCCAAGGTGAGAGGCCTCAGAAGGAACCAAATTTGCCAATCCTGCCTTTTGATCTTAGACTTTCAGCCTCCAGAACTATGAAAAATGCATTTCTGTGGTTGAAGCCACTTAGTCTGTGGCTCTGTGAGCGTGGCCCTGGCACTCGAAGGCACTGTTCCTTCTTGTGGCTGGCCGTTCATGCTGTGAAATCATAGTGTTGAGGGGCAGACACGCTTGGTGGTGTAACCCGTCCTGGTGGGAACTGTCAGGGCATCTTTGTGCTGTACTGACTATATCACAGCTGCATTTTCCAGAAGAGAAGGAGCCTGTGGGGGGTCAAACAGTGTCCCTCTCAGAATATATGTCCACATTCTAATCTCTGGAACTTGGGAATGTGACCTGTTTGGGAACAGGGTCTTTGGAGGTGTAAGTTAAGGATCTTGGGTAAAGATTGTCATGGGTTTAGCAATGTGGCTGCAAGCCCAGCTTCTCAAGGAACATCAAGGATTTCTGGAAACTACCACAAGCAGGAACAGACTCCTTTCAGAGTCCCTGGAAGAATCCAACCCTGCTGACACCTTGATTTTGGACTGCCAGCCTGTAGGATTTTGAGAGAATACATTTCTGTCATTTTAATCCATTTAGTTTGTGCCAATTTGTTAGGGAAGCCCCAGGAAACTCCTCTATTTCCCCATTTTCTTCCATAATCTGTTTGTGGAGGTCCCAGAACCAGCTGCTCTGGGCTGGGGGTTGTGCTTTGAGTGTCAGACTCTGGCCCCCTCTAAGACCTTGAGCATGTTGTCCTTTCTTAATTCCATTTTCCATCTCTGAACAATGGGAAGGCTACACCTACCTCATGGGTTGTCATGAGAATTTAAGAGCACATGGTTAGTACTGAAGAATGGTATTGTTCTTATTGTTATATGATGAGGCTGTTGGCTTTGAGGTATTTCTGCTGTCTGCAACAAGAGGAAAAGGGAATCCTTAGGCTCATTCCATTGCCCTGGAGTTTTATAACCATAGGCATAGGTTGACATAGAGGCAAGGTGACCATTCTCCATAAGCTTCATCTTCTTCACTGACAAGATGGGGATAATTTACCCTCGTCAAACGGCTGTGAAAGGAGCTTCTGTGTGTGACAAGGACAAAAAATTTGAAGAAAATGACACCTGCCCCAAGCAACAATGAATAGCTCTTGTCCCTCTTCTCTGTTCCCAGTTGGCAGGGGGTCAGACAGAGTGAAAAAGATTTTCTGACTCCATTAGCCTCATGCCCAAATACCAGTAATGGGTGAGCACATGATTGTGGGGCCAAGGCTGGGCCTGATCTGAGCAGTCCAGGGAAAATCTCACTGTAGGGGGCACCCCCTTAAGTTAGCAAGCATGTTGGGAGCAGCTTTGAAAGACAGTGAAGTCTCTGGGAGACAGTCTGAGGGGAGTGGGATCTGTTTATAGTCTCAGGGGTGTTCGGGGGCTGTTGCATGCACAGAGGACCCAAGGCTTCCTTGTGCCTCTGAGGAACAGAGTACTGCTTTCCTCCCCTACACAGTTGTCCATCAGTCTGTATGAAGTTTCGGGAAAAGCCCCGGCTTCTCACCTTCAAGGTACCTCTGAGCTACTCCTCACATCTGTTGTTCTCAAGGAATTTCATGAAATATAAAGCCAGATCTCCTGATTAGGAATCCACTTGGCAGATAGTGTGGTTCTCTCCAAATACATCATAGCTATAAGCATTCAGGAAAGTTCTCTAGACGAGTGAGAGCAAACAGTTCCCCAAGAAAAAGCTGGGGTTTCATCACATTGCTGAAAGATAACTCACATTTTCTGATATATTTCTATTATTTTTCTTTGACTCTTATCTCCTCTTTTCTACCTGTATTAAATGCCTTAAATGTATTAAATATGCTGCACCAAATCCCCGGGCAGAGTGGCAGAGTATAAAGAAGGAAGCAAAGACTCTTCATGTAGGAATGGAAAATGTACAACCAGGAGCTGTTATGTGATCAACTCAGTAGAATTAGCAACACAACTTTGTCTGCCTAGGAGAAAGGCAGTATGGTATGATGGGAGGACCATAGGCTTTAAGGCCTGATGTTTTTTACTTGAACCCTAACTTTTTAATTATAAAGACTGGTCATCAGGAGTTGGCAAACTTCCTTTGTAAAGTGCCAGAAAGTAAAGAATTCCTGCAATTTAAGCCATGCCATCTCTGTCCAGACCGCTCAACACCGCCATTATGGTACCAAAGCAGCCAAAGACAATATATAAATATGTGGGTGTGTCTACGTCAATAAAACTTTATTTGCAAAACCAGGCAGTGGGCCACATTTGTCCCACAACTTGTAATTTGCCAGCATCGGTTAAAGAGCCTTAGTTTTCCCACCAGATGGACAGGGCATGTTTGTAAGACTTTGTCTTCCAGCATTCTCATTAGAACCAATTGAACTAATGTATATGGAAACCTGGTACATTCCCAAACATTATGCCATTGCTAGTTTTTACTATCCTTGCCCCCTGACCCTTATATTTCAGCTTTTATACTAAAATTTGGTATAATAAAGAGGAACTGCCCATGGTAATTCATGGTAGCCTGTGGGTACTAATGGGTTACTTGGTCAGTGAGTGGTGGCTTACTCATGGAGTGGTGGATCTTTATGGGACAAGCGAAGGCTATGTCACTCGTGGTTCAAAGCCAGAAGCATGTGGGCCAAGAGAGATGCTTTGTCTGGAGCAGCTCGGGAAGAGTGACTGCGTAGATGAAGAAGGTCTGAGGATGGCTTCATTGTGTGCCAGCTGGCCCAGCCCAGAGGGAGCCAACTTGTCCCAGAGCAGAGACATGTGGCTCTGAAGGCCAGCAGTGGGACGGAGATCCCAGCGTCTTGTGTCTGTGGGCAGGTGTGGCTGTGTCCTTTGGGCATCTGTTCAGTCTGCTGCGCTGGTCTGAGCCATAGCCTGCCTTCCCTGGGGAGGTGACCCTTGCCCATCCACTTACTTAGTGGGGCTAAGCAGAGGTTTTTAGGGTCGGGCCTGAGAGGCAGAGAGCCTGAGAACTCTTTGATGTTGCAAGAGCCAGAGTGGATGAAGGGGGTCCCACTGGGTGCCTGGAGCTCTGGGTGCTGGGTCCAGCTTTGATGTGACAGATTCCTGCAGTGTCAGACAGCTCAGTGCCTCTCTGGGCTGACCTCTCACCCTTGTGATAACAACGTTTTAACCGGACCGGCAGTCAAACACAGGTGGCCTACTTTGGCCTGGAATCAGCTTTATTTGGTCTGCACAGGATTTAGTATTTTTAAAATTTTCATTCCTTTTATCGTGTTAAGAATGTATAACATAACATTTATCATTTCGATTACATTTTAGGATGCCATTTAGTGGCGTTCAGTACATTCACGTTGTGCCACTGTCATCATCATCCGTTTCTTGACACTCCTCACCCTCTCAAACAGAGGCTCTGCCCCCATTAAACACTAACCCCCACCTATTGGGGTCTCCAGGGCACCACATTCCTTATGGGTCTGCCTGAAGGGTTCCTAGGGCGTGTCTGGCTCTTGTGGGCAGTTCAGTTGATCAGACTGCCCTGTCCTAGCTCAACCACCCAGGGCCACATACAGAATGTATCCACGCTAAGCATGGTCTGTGCCCCCCTCTGCCGTGTATCAAACGGGTTTCCCCATAGTCTGAGTGTGCCACAGGCATACAGGACAGCGTCCTTGGCTTTAAAACAGAACCCGCGGAAGTATTCAGGGTAAAGTGACGTTATGTCTGCAACCCAGACTCAAACAGTGTAGGAAAATAGTAATAGAGAAGGGGAGAGAGAATGATAGAACAAGTATGGTCACATAGTCACAGGTGGTATTTGGGAAATCTGAATGCAGGGGTGTCCGGGAATTCTATGAACTATTTTTGCAACTTCTCTGAAGACTGAATTACTTCCGAGTAAAAAGTTAAAAAATAAACATATGAATGCCATCCATAGAAAAGCCTATTATGAAAAACATTTTTTTTTAAATAAAAGAATATATGCTGGCATAGAATTACTTTCTTTTCTGGAGGGCAGCATAGAAATTGTCAGCAATGATTATCCTGGAGAAGAGAGGTTTCACTTTTTATTTGGTGACTTTCTGTACCTCTTGACTTTTTTGATCATGTGTGTATATTATGTTTTTATCTTAAAAATGTATATCCATTGAATAGGAAAGAAAATATTACCAATTAAAAATGTTTTTCATATTTCTCTCGGAGAAAAAAATTCCCAGTAAGTGAAGGGGGTTGGGACTGAGCCCAGATTACACAGCCAGTGAAGAGGGAAGGTTAATGGGGCTGTGGGGAAACAAAGAAGATACAGTGGGGAGATGGGGACAGAATAATTACCAGGGTCAGTGCCTCTCCCTTCCCCATTCAGAGTCCTTGGAGGAGACATTCGACTGGTCAGATCTCCTGGGGGGACCTCGCTCATTCATTAGGGGGCTTGAACCATTCCATCCGCTCTGGCTATGGACTAGGTCCAGGCCCTGTGGTATCTGAGGAGACTATTCCAGAGAAAGGAAAAGAGACAGAAGCTGTCAAAGAAGTGAGTACCCAACAGAAGTGAGGGGGCTGCATGTTTGCCTCTCACCGTGGCTCCTGGACGTTAGCCTTGGAGGTGATCAGTGATATCATGGATACTGGTAGCCTAGCTGTACCATTCTTTGGAGAACAATTGTGAATGTTCTTCCCATCAGAAAGAGGAAAGAGGAGAAAGAGGAGAAGCAGGAGGAGGGCAGGCGGAGAGGGGAAAGAGAAGGGGGAAGAAGAAAAAGAAGTAAAAAATAAAAGTAAAAGGAAGCCAGCATGTCACATGTCCATGTAGGTGGTGTGGTCAGTAGGCAATGTAGAAAAGCTTTTAAAATCTTGAGTAGGGTTTTCTACGCACAGCTGTCTCTTGCCAGAACTTAAATAATCACCTTACTGGAACTGAGAGGCTCATGATAAACTGTATTTCTGAAATAATGAAGCTCCAGATTTTAATGCTGTCACTGTGGCCATCAAGTTTTATTACATGATGCCAAATAGATAGCTTCAAAATGGGCACAGAGCATTTACTTTTCAGTTTGCTATATATCGTTAAGGATATTTCCATGAGATTGTTTTTGCACGTGCTTGAATTTTTTTTTCGTACTGTATTACCAGAAAATAGAAAGATTTTAGTGTAATTTAGTATAACAGCAGTTTGAATTTTCTAAGTCTCTGTGATGTTCTAGCTTCACATTTTCTGTGAACTCAAAAGATGGGGAAGGATGATGAACCAATTGTGCAGTTCTGTGTGGAAAAATGAGTTCTTGACAATGGGAGATGAAAAGCCCAATTAGGTCATTTTGTCCGACGTGGGAGAGAATGCTCCTGGGCGTTTGTGGACACTTTGTCTGGTTCCATTCTAAATGACTCAGCTAATGAGCTTTCCATGACCCGGCTTCGGAAAAGCATCCACAAATCTACAGGGCTTCCTGATTAGGAAAAATTTTCCTATTTTGATGAATTTTCTTGTGTTTCTGTGTCATTAGCTGACAATCTCTTTTTGTTCTGTCATAATGGTGAGATGCTCAGAATAGGACATTTAAAAAATTTTAATTTGTGTCTCTCTAATGTTGCCCTATCATAATTTTTAGAATATTTTCATAGACATCTTGAAATTTGATTTACTAGTTTTTCTCCCTCTCCAGAAGTCCTAGAGCTAGACTCAGAATTTTAGGGGGTGGTAGCTGAAATTCAGGGCCCAGTGCCACGCCCAGATCTGAGTTAGACTTATGTAACTCTTGATATATTCTGGCGATGAAGGGTCTAGGCACCGAGTGTCCTGTGGTCAGAGCCTCATCTGATCCTCACGAGCCACATGATCTTGAGCAAGTTACATGACCTTCCAAGCCTCAGTTTTCTCATCTGCAAAACAGACATAATGGTGAGTGAAGGGTTACCCCCATACACTGTCACTAGGATAAGTGTATAAAGCATTCAGTCAATGCACACTGAATGTTAGCTTCCACTGTTGTTGGAAATATAAGTCAAGATCTTTTGGAGCCATGTGGGTATTTAAGATAGTTGGAATTTGGGGGCACTAGCCATCTTACTTGCCTTGCTCTCCTTCTAGTTCCTGTCAGTCTCTTGTGCAGAGTGGGCTGCTGCTTCTGAAGTAGTCATTGATCTGAGCTGGCCCAGAGCATCTCCTCTAAGGCTGGGACTCCTTACGCTGGGTTCTCTTGCCAACTGGGAAGAGCACACAATTTTCTCAGTAACAACTCAGCTCATCAGCTCTGTGATGTCCAGATTAGACACCTGCCTGGGTCGCTGCTGAGGCTGCACCCTGGACGGCGGGTCTGCAGAGCAGACTCAAGATAACCCCTGGTTGTCTCCAGGGACTGGAAACTGCCTTCCTATTGTCTCTGCAGGAAGCAGGCCAGCTGGTCCTCGCTTCCACTGCAGTGGCCTCTGCACCACCGGGATTGGGATGGCTGTCCTCCTCTCCTCTCCTTACTGTTACCTTTTGCCCTTAGACCACCAAGCACGATGCCTGCTGACCTCAGTGCCGCGTGAATCCCAAAGCCAAATCCCATGCCAACCAGCTCTGTCCTGTGCCTCGGCTTTAGGATGCCAGCTCCGCTCTAAGGGGGACTGGCTGGGGTCCTGGGACACTGAGTGGGCTCTCACCTCAACACTGACCCTTGTCTTCATATCAGGGGAGACCCCCTCCGATCCTGTGCAAGGTCAGGAAGGACAAGGACTCACCTTGACCTCAGTTGCTAAGTGTTCTTAGACCTGAGCACCTGGGCCAGCCCAAGTATCAGCCACTGGTCTTTAATGTGGGGCTCCTGGGGCTTCTTGGAGCCCCCAGAAGTGCTCAGGCAGATCTGTAGTTGCAGAAAAATCACTTCTTCTGGGTGCACCAGCTCTACCGCTTTCTCCTTACAAGGGAACACCTGCTCTCACTCTGTCGCATTCAGGTGCTTGTATCATAAGGTGCTTGGGACAGATTTTTAGATTTTCCTGATTTTGGTGCAAATTAGACAGGTAAAACATAGCTGAGTCTGAGTGGAGCCATCTTCACGGTCAAGATATCCACGACTGCCGGGCCTCCTTGGGCCAGGCGACTGGCTGCCATCACTGATTACATTACAGGTATTCTACTGGAGCTGTTCCTGACTGGGTCACCAGAGTAACTGCAGTATTAATAGTCTTATCAATGGTCATTGACTGTGTTAGGTTAAATCTGCCAGTATTTCCTGCATAATATGCCAGCTTGGCTTTGGGTCCATGATGGTCTTTTGGTCTTTCCCATTTTCTAATGTTTATTCTTGCAAGTGGGGTCATGGTGACAACGTAGTCATCTGACCTGGCCAGTGTCCAGTTCCTAGTGGAAATACAGTAGGAGCATCCTTTTTGCACTTGAAAGAGCGAACAAAGTCCAGCTTTCTCATGTTAATACTACAGGGACCAAAATTCCTCTCTGGAGGAACAAAGCCCTCAAAACAGTGACGGAAGTGTAAGGAACCTCTGTGGTGTTTCTCTTATAGAGGATCATCTGTCCATCTGTCACATGAAGGGCAGTCATCTTGACACAAATACCTTGAGTGTGACAAATGTCGCAAAGTAGGAGCAGGTTTTCCCTTGAATGGAGAAGGAAGAGCTTTTTTTCCGCAAAAGATGTGTGTGTCTAAGGGACTGGGCTTGGAGGTGCTCAAGGGAGTCCTGAGCAGAAGATGGGGGACAAGGAGCTTTTGATCTCCCTTAAGTCAGGGCAGGTCAGCTCTTGTCTCATCTAGATATGTGCACATCTGTGTGGGTGGGGACATATGTGTATAGGTGGATGTATGTGTGTATCTATGTGCATGTGCGCGTCTGTGTGTATATGGATGCACATATGTGGTGTCTGTAGATGTGTGTTTAAAGGCAGTTTGAGAACAACACCCAGTTCTATGAAATAACCACAACTCTGTAGATTCAAAATAATGCGGGTGTGCCTCCCATCAATATTCAGACTTCACGAAGCTTCAAGGAAAATGGCAGTGGGCTTGGGGGGGTGGATCTTTGTATATACTCCCTTCATTTGGACACTTAAATGATAGTTCTCATCCATATTTCATATGTGCAATGGCACTTTTGTAACTGATAGATACAAATCTATTTACAAATTACTGACTCACAACAGATTTCTGTCATGACTGTCATCTGCCATGTTAGGAATGCGCACACATATTTGTTGTTCAAGTGGGACCTCCACTCTCGGAAAGGTGGGGAACTCCTCCTGCCTCATCTTCGTTAACTCTCACACCTGTCAAGCAAGCAACGCATAGTTGTCCTACTGAACAGTCCTCTGCTGTTATTTTGTTCCAATATTCGAGTGGGACAACTCAGCAGCAGCCGTTCCCTGGCAGTTCGTCCGAACAGCCTCTCCTGCTGGCCCACAGGGTGACTGTATTTGGTGAGCAAATATTCCCTGGGCTGTGCGCTAAGGCTCTTGACCAAGCCTTCCTTCCATCTGACAGGCACTTGAACGGATCCAAAATAAAACAGATGCAGGCCATCTTTCCCTCCCTGTCCCGGTTGCCATCCCGGGCCTCCTGGGAGAAGTGGAAGGGTGTTTCCAGGGACCCACGCCCTGTGCAGAATTAGATCCACTTCCTTCCCCTCCCTTGGCCTTGGAGTCAGCTGGAATGTGGGTGGGAGGTGTGGACAGAGTTAATATGCCCTCCCCAGGGCCACTTCACTGATCACAGAACACTCACACAAGCAGGCACTTGGCTACTTTCAAATATGAACCCATTTTCCTGGGCTGCTCTTGAGCACATTTGTGGATAGCAAACAAATCCTCACAGAGGACCTTCACAGGGTCACAGTTAAACCACTGCCCATGCTTCTTCTTCTTCTTTTTTTAAGATTTATTTATTTATGGGGAGGGAAGAAGGAGAGAGTCTCTTAAGCAGACTCCATACTGAGGGTGAAGCCTGACACGGGGCTTGATCTCATGCCCCCGCGATCACAACCTGTGCTGAAACCAAGAGTTGGGCGCTTAGCTGACTATGCCACCCGGGCGCCCCAGACCGCTGCTCATTCTAAGTTTATTTCTGTTTCTACAGTATGATAAAGGATCTTCCTGACCATCATTTTTAGCTCGTTCTTGGATGCTCTCATGGACAGTTTTCCTTGCCGTGTGCTTGAGAAGACACAGATTCTCTGCTGAAGAGAAGTCTGAGTCTGTAAAGCAATATGTTGGCAAGAAGAAGCAGCAGCATAAAGCACCACATCAATAATCTTACGTTTTTCCAGAAGGAGGTGGAAGCAAGATCTGTTGAGGAAGAAGAAGACGAGAAGTTGGACCTCAACAAATCAGTGGAAATACCACAGCCCCAAATTTCCTTGAGGAGCAGCCATGTTCTCTCTTTCTATAAAGCAGGGCTTAAAGCCATAAAGTCCACCACAGGTCAAGATATGATTTTCTTTCTTTTTTAAAGATTTTATTTATTTATTACTTAACTTACTTATTTAGAGAGCAGGCAGGAGCAGGGGGAGGGGTAGAGTGAGAGGGAGAGAAAGCATGTATTATGTATCTGGGATATACACGGAACATGTTTTGCTTCTTCAAAAACCAAAATAGAAAACCCTGCCCAGGGAATGTGACATGAATCAGGGCTCACAGCTGGAGGCAACGGTTTCATTAGGAATTATTAGAAATAAAAACATAGCACCTGGGTGGTTCAGTCCCTTAAGCCTCCAGCTCTTGATTTCAGCTCGGGTCATGATCTCAGAGCAGTGGGACAGAGCCTGGCGTTGGGCTCTCCTCTCCGCACACAGTCTGCTCGAGATTCTTTCTCTCCCTCTCACTCTGCCCCTCCCCCTGCTCCTGCCTGCTCTCTAAATAAGTAAGTTAAGTTATTTGGGAGAGAGAGAGAAAGCATGAGAGGAGAGAGATCAGAGGGAGAAGCAGACTCTCTGCCGAGCAGGGAGCCTGATGTGGGACTTGGTCCTGGGACTGGAGGATCATGACCTGAACCAAAGGCAGTCACTTAACCAACTGAGCCATCCAGGTGCCCCATAAATACTCAATCTTTCTGAAGCTTCAGAGAGAATGAGACGAGCTGCCATGGAAAACAAAGGAAGGCAGAGTGAGCCTCAAACCTGGGAGTTAGGTAGCGACTCCTCCCGAATACTGGGAAACTCTTGGCACAGGACCAACTCCCTAGCTCACTGCTGAAATCGGCAGCTGCTCAGGGGACCGGGGCAGGGGGCGGGGCATGGTGTCTCAGTCAGCCGTCTTCAGTGGGGAAGAGCTTATTTCCTTTATTCCGGTATTATGTTTTTGCAGAGAACTCAGGAAGGGAACGGCATTCTTCTGGAGATCACAGATGAGGATTGAAACCACAGCCAGGTAAAGGATTCAAGTGAAGGTAGCTGTAGCAGGTCCAATGGTATTTTCTTGGACTATAAGCAGGCCAAGGGTTAAACCTCACTAGTATTGAGAATCTGTTGTTTCTGCTCAAAAAATCAACCATACAACTGTTTCCAATAAACCGTGGGAACCAGCCCTAGTGGCTAAAGAAGTCTCTGGTGATGGACCTGCATTCATAGATCACCTTTAGGGGAAAAAAAAAAAAAAGCAGAAAACACGGCTCTAGTCAGGGAAGCAAACAAGAAACTTCCGCTCTGTTTGAGCGATGTGCACTGGACGACATTTGCCTCGACTTGAGGTGTCCTAGAAATCCCCCAGCAGCCCACATACTGAGTGAGGGAGCTTGTGGACACAGATATTCCATGGGGAAGACGGGACCTGTCCTCACCCTTGTGGGGAAATCCCTGTCATTGTCACGAGGTTGGAGACTTGTGGCCTTTCAGACCCTCCGCACTGAGCTTGGGTGAGCTGAAGGAACTTGGCAGTGGGCTGTGGGGGAGCAAGGGGGAGGAACGTTCAGGGTGGGTAGCACCTTCTGCTGTCCCATTCAGTCTGCCCCTCTGTGGTCCTGTATCTCTCCCTTTGGAGTGAATCAGGATATCATCACCTGTTTATGAGTCCTCCTATCAACATGATTCTTCTCCTTCTTCGTCTTCTTTTTTAAAGATTTTATTTATTTGAGAGAGAGAGAGCATGAGCAAGGGAGGAGGGGCACAGGGAAGGAGAGAAGCACAGGCACAGATCCTGATGTGGGGATCAGTCCCAGGACCCCAAGACCATGACCCGAGCCGAAGACAGACATTTAACTGACTGAGCCACCCAGGCACTCCCTATCAAAATGATTCTTAAAACAGCTCTCAGACATCATTTATACCTGATGCAAATATAAAAGCGTGGGTTCCCAGCACCAGACATTTAGGGGTTCAGGCACAGGGAAGGGTGTTTGTGTAGGGGACGGTTGTGGAGAGGGACAGATTCAATGTCTCAAGTCTCAGAGAACAAGGAGAGGCTTACTTGTCTGGGCAGGTGGGATTAGGCCAGGCTCTCTGAGGACCCTGGGTGCCCCCCCCACATGTCCTTGCCTTACCTAGGCCTCCCTAGAACTCACTCTTTCCCAGGATGGGGTCCAGCCTTGACTCAGGCTGGCTGTGGACCCCTTGACTTGTTCTGTTGGGTTCACATTTCTAGGGCAGCTCTGGACCTATGGGAAAGGTACACGTGGAGTCTGCAGCCTTGCCTCCCGAGAAAGAGCCAAGCATAACCCTGCCCCAGGGGGGTGTCAGACCCAGGGCCCTAAAGCAGAGGGGCCGCCGGGGTGGGAGGAGGCTGGGGAATGGCTTTGCCTTCTCTAGTTTCCCCTTCCACATTCCAACACCCTCCACTCAGTTGGCCTTTTCCAGGGAAACAGAAGAATAAACGGACTTGCTACCTATTCACTTCAAAAGAAAAAGTTTCTTTTATCTTCTGTGGTAAGATTAGGAGGGAAGGCACATTTACTTGGGTCTCAATACTTTAAACACACTCTTGGGAAAACATAAACAGGATTTATATGAAATGCTTTAATCCCCCCAAAGAGCAATGAACTCTGTTGAAAGGGCACCAGCCATTCTGGAGTTGGGTGGGATAATGTTGCTTATGCCTCTTTCTCACCTGTGACTGGGTAGTGGCCTAAATTCAACCATAAACATCTCCAGAATACCGCATGGGTGTGGGTGCTGCATGAAGGAAACAAAGATGAGCAAAAATGGTCTGCGATTATGAAAAGTTCAAGATCCTAGGGTGCCTGGGTGGCTCAGTCAGTTAAGCATCTGCCTTTGGCTCAGGTCATGATCCCAGGGTCCTGGGATCGAGCCCTGGGTTAGGATCCCTGCTCAGTGGGGGGTCTGCTTCTCCCTCTCGCCTCACCCTGCCCTGGCTTTCTCTCGCGCATTCTCTCTCTTGAATAAATAAATAAAATCTTAAAAATATAGTGCTCAAGATCTCATGTGTACAGCAAACCTCAATTTATAATTTTTAATTGATCTTTCTTATCCTGTGAGTCTGATTCTCAGTAAGCTCCTTAGGTGATGACTGCAATCCCATGTTCCTCAAAATATAAGTGTGGATGGAGTTTTGGCTGGTTGAATCACTGACCAGTATGAGTGCTAGGATGCGGACCCTGCCTCTCAAAATACAACTTTCCTGTGGGCAGCACTCTGATTATGAATCCTTTGGAAAAGAAATGAGCCCTTCCCACAACTGTCTGGTAATCCAGGACTTTCTCGGCCTCGCAGAACTTAATAGGAGAGTGGATTTCAAGATTGTCTCCTGCAATGGGCTTGTTTCATGGATGAGGAAACCAGGGCCCAGACAGGTTGAGGTCCTACCCGACATCACACAGCAGCTGTAGTCCTGTCCAGGCTGTGTTTAAAGCAGGATGTGTTTGCGTGTAGACCCAACATTGCATGTTGTGATTGCATATTGGAATTTCTGCTTCATTTCAAGGGCCAGATTAAGGTCAACTTCATGGTGGGAGAAAAGATACACACACACACACACACGCGCGTGCACGCGCGCACATACACATACACACTGGCACCTGCACATACACTTTTATTTTAACAAAAGGAAGGAAAATTGGGAAAAGAAGCACTAACTCCAGCTCTTACATCTTAGAAGGAAGGGCAGGGACTGCATTGACTTAAAGTATCTGAAACACTCATTTTGTTTTCTTAACATTACTCAAGTTCTTAAAATAAAGTGGAGATCAGTTTAGAAGTCAGGTGGGACGGAAGAGGAAGGTGGCCTCTCTTCCTCCCTATGAATTAATGTCTCTGTTGCCCATGTTCTATTATGTCTTTGGAAATAATAACTCTGGAGGTTTATTTTCATTTTATTTATTTATCAATTTATTTTTCGGCTGCCCCATCTGGCGGCCAGTGGCCTGCATTCATAATGGGGCTTTGGGACCGGCTGGGCCGGAGGAACTGCCAGAGAGTGTTGTTTGCTTTCTGTGTATAAATGAACATCTGCCAGAAACTCACAGCCCGAGTCCTTTATTTGTTTTTAGAGTATGATCATGATTTTTCTGACAGCACACCCTTCCCCCCACCCCCATGCGAGCCTGAGAGATTTTGGATCCTTCGTGGGTGGAAAACGATCCAAGGCGTGCCCCAATAGCATTTTCTCCTGTGGCTCGTGGGGTCTCTGAGCAGTTCCTGATGGTGTAGTGGTGGCCATCAGGAAGTCAGTGCCACCCTGGTTCCCAGTGATGGAAAGAGAGTCAGAGAACCCTACCCCACCTCCCAGGGCTGCAGTTCCTTGGGCCGTGTCCCCCACACTAACATATAGAGTGCAACAGGATGAGTTAATGTAACTGGGCAGGCCTTGGAAAGGCTGGCCGTAGGGTGCTAGTGTGGCTGAGCCCCTCCAAGTGGGAAGGGCTTATCTGCCTTAGTCCTGGCCTCTGTGTCACTTCAAATGGGACTTAAAAGCAATTCTCTAAGTGGATTAGGTCTAGAGATTAACTTGAGTATCCTGTGTTGAAAGGCCTGGGTTTCACTCTCTCTTGAGACCAGTATTTCCAATACTTCTGTGGCAGCTGCCATGCGGGCGACCCCATTGACGAGAGATGGGGACTCGGACACCATCTTTTCGCTCTGGTTTGTCCACTCACTTCATTTCCTTTCAGACCTGCCGGTGGCCTCACACACCCCACCTCACACTGGCTCTGAGCCACATCCCTGCCTTTAAGGGTTGGGGCATTTCCTCGACAGTCACTGGAAATCAGAATATTGGAAGAGGACCTGCTTGCGGTTGGTTGGTAAGGTGTCAGAAGGTTCTTCTTCGGGGCACCTGGGTGGCTCAGTCGGCTCAGGTCATGATCTCAGGGTCCTGGGATCAAGCCCCACATTGGGCTCTCTGCTCGGCGGGGAACCTGCTTCCCCCCCCCCTCTCTGCTCGTCTCTCTGCCTGCTTGTAATCTGTCTGTCAAATAAATAAATAAAACCTTTAAAAAAAAGAGAAGGTTCTTCTTCAAGAAATGTTCAGGGCTCCTAGAATTACTGGGTGAGAAGGTTGGAGGGATTAGTTTGACTGTAGAAGTCATAACCAGGGATGCCTGGGTGGCTCAGAGGGTTAAGTCTCTGCCTTCGGCTCAGGTCATGATCTCAGGGTCCTGGGATCGAGTCCCGCATCAGGTTCTCTGCTTAGCGGGGAGCCTGCTTCCCCACCCCCTCTCTCTGCCTGCCTCTATGCCTACTTGTGATCTCTCTAAATAAATAAAATCTTTAAAAAAAAAAAAAGAAGTCATAACCAAATGTAGACTTGTGGGAGGACCTCAGACTCACAGGCTGCTGTTGGTCACACCAGCCCCGAGGAGCAGGATGAAGAGGAGGGAAAGGTAGCAGCCAGGGGGCTCCAGGGGTGAGGCTTCCTAGACTTCTTCAGGATCTCTCTGTCCTGGCAAAGACCAGAAGAGGAAGGAAGGGGACCCTTTTGCCTCGGGGGTTGGGCACATCCTTGTCCTCAGATGCCAAGGGGATGGATAAAAACATCACCAAGATGGAAACCGTTTGCTGGGCATCCTCATGTTGAAGGGGCCTTAGTTAATTGTATGTTGTTTTCATAATTCCTACTGGAAGGACAAAGAGAAGAAACATTCAAGCACCCACTGTGATTTACGTCTCATGGGAATTTTCCACGTCGTACATTTGTACACCCTACAGCAACTCTTCAGGTAAAGAACGTTGACTCTATTGTGCAGATATCAATTGCGAGAACTCTGGGAAATTGCTTTGGATTAAGTTCCTAAGAAGTGACAAGGCAAGGATTTGAACCCAGGACGTCCAGTTCACCCAGGACTGACTGACGCTGTGATGCCCGCCCTGGGCTCTTATCAGATGGAGGATGTGGGTTTTCCACTTCAGTTGTGGAATCCACATTTGGCTTAGGGGAAGATCAGCTCCCTCCCCCATTCTTGCTTTTGCACATGGTGACCAGCTGTGGCTCCCGCCCGGGGTAGAGATGGAACAGAGCCAAGACTGCACATCAAAGACTAGCAGGGAAGTGTGCACTGCTTCTTCCTGGCTCTGGACTCAATTGCATGCTTTCTGGGCTGTATGAAATTAACCATGGCAAAAGGATTGGGGGAATCCTGTTGTGGAGGACAAACACTGTTTTCCCAGCTTTGTCCAATCCAATTACAACTGTTGATAGGTAGACAGGTAGCGGATGGTGAAAAAAAGCTTCAGAGGTTTCTTTATAGTAAAGTTCTTACAACTTTCGCCGGGAAGCAAAAGAATTCCTGACTGAACAGTTGAAGCTGCTTTAAAAAAAAAAACAAAAAAAAAAAAGCAGAGATCAAAGGTGTGTAAATTCTTAGTCATTTAGCAGTGTCATGGAAGGAGATGATCTTACCAATTTTTCAAAGAGTTAGAATGGTGTAAAATATTGTTACTAAAATTCTGTGGGATGTAATGATATAGACACAGAAATCTACTGAGCCCCTACACTGTGCTTTGGATAAAGTTGTGCAGGACCCCAGAGAGCTTCTAGTCCAGTTGGAAGACAGCTGTGTGAACCATCAGAGTCCCAAACAATTAGAAGCACAGTTGAAAGTGAATGCAAAATGATTTAGAAACAGGGAGAAAGGCATGAATGGTTTTGCTTGGGGGAGCTAGGAAGATCTCAGAATCTTCCCCAAGATGACAGTATTTTCACTGAAGGCTAAAAGCTGGCCGGGCAAAGGGAAAGAAGCAGATAGGGCTGAGAGAGCCTCTTAAGCAAAAATGTGAACATGAGAAGGGGGCTGACCAGGTTTGGGACCTGTCTTCTGGGCCATGATTCAGGAAGTAAAGATGATTGTTGTCTACCATAAATGTGGAGTGTAGGATTCCAATTTATTAGAAGATAAAACGAATTTTACTATATGGTATCAGGACGCACAGGCTTTGGGTTTAAAAAGACTGGGTTAGAATCTGGGCTCTGACTCATTACTCATTCATTCATTCATTAGTTCATTCATTCATTCAATTATCGGGCAATATGCTTGGTTCTGCACATTAAAAAAAAATGAGTGAGGACATAGAAGCTGCTCTTAAAGACGTGACAAGTGTAGAGGGAAAGTGATATACAGAAGGGTCCAGAATAGGGACTTTTCTTCATCCACATACTAACCAGGCCCGACCCTGCTTAGCTTCGGAGATCGGGCAAGATGGGGTACATTCAGGGTGGTATGGCTGTAGGCTGGGGTAAGGGATTTTCTTGAGCCCCTGTGAGGGCAGGGGGTAGAATCAATGATAAGAGAGGTTTCCTGGAGGAAATGAAGTTTGATCCAAGTTTTAAATCTGAATGAAAGTCCGAGGCCACAGGAGGGTGGGACTAGGGGGAGGGGAGAGAACGCTCCAAGCCAAAAGGATGGAAGGGAGGTGAGGAACTTGTGTGTGTAGGAGGACCTAGAAGCAAGTCTGTGCCTGTGGAGTGTGAAACTTGAGCCGAGGCAGGCAGCCAGGGCAGGGATGGTGATGTCTTCAGGGCTGAGTGGTAGTAGGGTCTGTATGGCATGAACTCTGTGTTTTCTCTGGCTGCATATTACCTTAGGGTGCTTTAAAACAGTAAAATGTTCAGCCCCAGTACAAGAGGTCCTAATTTAATAGTACTCGGTCCTGGCTGTGCTTTTCCAGTCTGGGTGACTCATGTGTACAGTGGGGAGAACGGCTACTGTGGTGGTCCAGGAGCTGCTGCAGGGCCTCAGGAAAGGCATGGCGTTCTTAGCCCTGTCACGAGGGTCTTCTCTGTAGAAGTCTGGAGGAACCTGGAAGCGAACATCCCTACCAGAGATGATGGGGGCCTGGATGGGGCAGCGGTTACAGGAATAAAGACAAATAAGGTGTTTCTGAGAAACAGTCAGGAGGGAAAACCAGCAGGAGTCAGTCAGTGACATAGAGGTGATGATGGGGGAGGACATAAGGATGGAGCCCACTCTCACGGCTGGCTCTCTTGCAGGACAGTTTGCTCACATAGAAGACACCCAGGTAATTTTGCATTTCAGATAAACAAGGACTTAAGTCCAACAATCTTAGTCCCTGGGCTAAGGTAGACACATCAACTAAACAGAGACTATGGGACTAGGAGAAACTTTGGAGTTGTGTTGATAATGAATCCAGATCTGGACTTGTGACCTTTGCAATGGGCAGTGGAGATGTCCGCTTGGTTGTTGGACATCTGTGTCTGAAGTCCACAGAGATTTCCAGGCTGAAATCATCAGTGTATTTACGTAGAGGTCAAAACCACAGAATATGGATGAATTTTCTGAGGCATGCCGGATAGAGTGGGAGAAACCCAGGATGGAACCCTACTTTCTCAGTCCCTTTGAGCAAGTCATGTAAATTCTCTGAGCTTTAGCTAAGCTGACAATAAGAAACTGGAGAATAATCAAACCCATGTCATATGCTTATCATATATGTGTATAATACACAAGGAAGAGGTCGTTGGTATCTTGCTTGGCTCCTATCATCATCAACTCCATCCTTGCCATCATCAATATCATTTAAATAGACCATACAAACCAATAAGCAAACACAAACTTGTCTACAAAAATAAGCATGTCAACATATTAGCAAAATAATATTATTAAGAAATAATTATTATCAATGATAAAATTATAAATAAAAATTAATAATAAATTAGTAATAAATATTTTTTAAAAGATTTTATTTATTTATTTGATAGAGAGAGAAGTCACAAGTAGGCAGAGAGGCAGGCAGGGAGAGGGGGGAAGCAGGCTCCCTGCTGAGCAGAGAGCCCCAAACAGGGCTTGATCCCAGAAGCCTGAGATCATGTCCTGAGCCAAAGGCAGAGGCTTAACCCACTGAGCCCCCCAGGTACCCCTACATCCATTTTTCAACAAGTTTATCAAGGCCATTTAATGGGAAAAGAATAGTTTTCTCAACAAATTTGCTGAGACAATTGGATATTCAAGTAATAAAAGATTTTTATTTATTTACTTGACAGAGATCACAAGTAGGCAGAGAGGCAGGCAGAAAGAGAGGAGGAAGCAGGCTCCCTGCTGAGCAGAGAGCCTCATGCGGGGCTCAATCCCAGGACCC
Organism: Taxidea taxus jeffersonii; assembly: GCA_003697995.1. Taxonomy (NCBI): domain Eukaryota; kingdom Metazoa; phylum Chordata; class Mammalia; order Carnivora; family Mustelidae; genus Taxidea; species Taxidea taxus. The sequence goes on from RCUC01166046.1 coordinate 21,129, forward strand.
TGAGATCATGACCTGAGCTGAAAGCAGAGGCTTTAACCCACTGAGCCACCCAGGTGCCCAATAATAAGTTATTAATAACATAATTACTACTAAGAAATGAAAACAAACAAAAAAATAACAAAGCCCCAAACTAGAAATTATTTTACGTAGTTCAAATAGTAAAACTCAGAAGGATAAATTCTCTATCCTAGTAATCTCAATTTTTATCATCTCCAGAGGATGGAGTGAAGAACGGTAATTTGCATCCCCCAACACTATCCCATCAGCAATATCTTTAGCAAAGAGTTTATTTTCTTTTCCTTTAGCCTTTCCGGGAAGTGAATATTTAAAGATATAAGTAATATTCATTTTCTATAGCAGGAGGAAGAATGTTAATTGAATTGGCCCACGAATATATAGAGATCAGGTGTATGCATGCGCGGGCACACGCAGACACACACACACAAATGCACACACCTGAACTCTCTTCAGATTTTGTCTGGACATGTTAGCCACACAATGAGTCATTGTTTTTTCTGTACATACAGAAAGAAGCAGGACCACCAGGGTTTTTAAATCTTGTACTGAGCGTGGGAAACTAATGCCTTGGTGAAAATAAAAGGGAATATAGAAATGTCTGGAAAAAACTCAAAAAAGTAATTCCTCAAAGGACTCCATTTAGCTCCTCTTGCATACTGTCAATAGTTTTAAAGAAACCTGTACTCATGTATCTCAAACACTTATTTCAAGCCAAGCTTCCATTTGATATACATTTTCTGTTTATATTCCAGTGGGTGACAGATCAGCATCCTTGCCCATTCCAACTGGCCATTGAATTGCCAAAATTTATGAAATAATCATGTAGTGCCTTGCTCTATTAATGAATTACAATTGGGAAGTAAAGAAAACTGCAAGACTCAGACTTAGTCTCTGAGCTTCTGGAGGAGAGAGGCTGACTTAAACATAGGAGAAGAGTTTTAAGTTCCTTCTACCCCATGTATGGAGAGAAATCCAGAGGAAACAGGTACCGGCAGCTTTGTTCATTCACTCATTCATTTCATACCAACAGGCATTAAAGACCAACCAGGAGTTTGGTCTTGTGAGGCCGGAATGGGGGGAGACAGGCAGATAAGCAGCTTCCTATTATTACCCAGTGTGATAGGGCTGTACTTAATGAGAAGAACAAAGTGCTAAGAGAGAAGACTCTTGGATTAATTCTGCCTGGGTGGGTATCAGAGGCTTATCCTGAGCTTTCCAGCTGGTTGCTCATACAGTCTTAAATTTAGAGGATTAAAAAAAAACCATTGCCTGATTTGTTATGGTTCAATACTCTTCTGGCAGAATTAGTCTCTGCCTCCCCTAGGCAACCCCCACATATTTCATGCCTCCAAGGAATCTCCATGATGGCTAGATTCCTTGGTGTGTGTCTGCATGGTTACTGCCCAAAGCACAGGCTGGGGCTTTCTTCACTTTGTTCATACACACCTTACCAGCACCCAGGTGCAGGAAACACCCATGTGTTTCTGGCACATGGGATCTTTGCATGCATGAATGCCAGTGTGGAACCCTGCTAGGAAACAAGAATCCTTTAGAAGAAGGAGTTTTCTCATCCCTGCCCCCACCCACATCTCTTTGCTAAATGGAGGGTGATGCAGATATCTAGAAGTGTCAGGGGCCAGACTATCTGATACTCTTAGCTGCCATTTCTGAGTGCTTGCTGGGGGGATGCTGTCCCTGTGAGAGGAAGTAGGATGGATTCCAAGAGTGGCAAACAAAATGGTGGGACCAATCAGCTCATCCAGTGAATGACGATTGCCAGGGGCCTTGTGAGGGGTGTTCCTATCCTCCCAGACTGTCATAAATCACTGACAGGCCCATGAGGAAGACTTCAACCCAATGGACCAACTTTCAGTCCAAGAACAGGATGAAGAATTAACCACCATGTTGTGAGCCTGAGAGGCCATGCGGTTGCTCTTCTGCCCTTATTCCTTTGTCTCTTTCTATCCAGAGCTCTAAGCGCTCTTTGGAAACAAACAAACAAACAAACAAACAAACAAAGAAACAACTGTTATGAAGTACCCAGCACTCAGCAAGGGCAATAGAAAATTTAAAAATGGACCAACCAACTGGATTCCCTTTCATACATACTGGTTTAGAAATGTCCAGTCTGAGAAATCCTTTGGGAACTGTAAGTATGACACACTCATTTCACTTGGTTTAGCAGAGAAACAAAACCATACCCTTCCAGTTGGACTACTAAAGCCACATGGAAGAAAAAAGGGAAGAGAGAAAGGGCAATAGGAGAGACCCGGACCGCATGGCACTTCAGGTCTGTCTTTATTAAAGACATCCTCTCTTATGCTCTTATGTGTCTTATGCTTATGCTCGTAGGTGTCCAGCTTCTCCAGGTCCTCTGACACAGCCACACAACTCTGTGTGGAACCAACAGCATGTTTCCAAATAGCTTCAGATCCGACGTGTATTCTGAAGTCCAGATGTCATCCTCTCTTATGCTCTGTGCTTCTTTCTTAACAGAACTGAACTGGAGTCTGGCACTTTCTAGACTCATGGACGCAAACCACAGATGTGAGGGGAGAAAGGAGTTGGGGTCTTCTCTGTGTCCAACCTTTCCAGACTTATGTGAAGATATGGTTCTCATCCTGCGCCAGGCTCTCAGCTTCAACCTTTTATTCCGATCCCACCAGATGAAGGAAGAAAGGAAGGAAGGGAGGGGGAGGAAGGGAAAGGAAAACCCAAAATATTGAAATTAACTTTACAACTAGAAAGAGGCACCATGACAAGACTCTTCCTACTGTATTTGTTTTTGCTGTCCTGCCTCCAGTTCTCTTTCAGTTTGCCCTTCATGAATTGCTGCCATCAAGGGGACATGAAGTTATCAGTGTCACTGACCCAGGGCTGAGCCCAGCCCCTTTGTGGGAAGACCCCACTCTCAGACATGGCATCCAGGCTGTTCTGCAAGCTGGCTCTTCCCCAGTGTGTCCTTCTCTCATACTGAATCCTGTTACACATTCTATTCTGTCTTGTTGAAATGATTTCTCCTTCCTCCTCTCATGATAATTTTTTCTAGAATCTGCGGCGAGGTTTCCAGAAGTCTATCCTTTCACCTCTGCCCTAACATGTGGCAGCCCAGAGAGCGACACAACCGTCTTTTTTTTTTTTTTAATAAAGGTTGTATTTATTTATTTGACAGACAGAGTTCACAAGCAGGCAGAGAGGCAGGCAGAGAGAGGAGGAAGAGAAGCAGGCTCCCTGCTGAGCAGCCCGATGTGGGGCTCGATCCCAGGACCCTGGCTGGGATCATGACCTGAGCTGAAGGCAGAGGCTTTAACCCACTGAGCCACCCAGGTGCCCAACACAACCATCTTTAACTGAAGCAGTGGGGAAGTCATGCTTTCCTATCGGACTATTCGGCATGCCTATTCGGAATCCCAAGTTTGCAGTGTTCAATATCTAGCTATCTATATTACACCTGGCTTTGTTAAACTGAGACTTAACTAAGAAAGCCAAGGTGTTTGTTATTCATGAACAGTTGAATGAATGAGTCTCAGTTTAACATGAATTCATGATTAAAGCAGACTCACCTCAAATCCTCTGAAAGTTTCCTGAGAAATATATACATTTAATTCGGAATTGAGAATGCCTTTGCTATTACTAAGAAGAACATAGCCTAATCATCAGAGGAAATGCTAATTTACATATTCTTTACATGTATGTATATATTATATATGGTGTATATATATGCGTATATATATATTATAAATGTGTATGTATGTGTGTGTCTGTGTACCTCTCCTTTTGGAAAACAGAAAACCATTATTTTCAGATTATTTTAAACTTTCTCACTCTTAAGACTTAAAAAAATATTCTCCAAATTAAAGTTTAGTAGCCACCAAATCCATTCAAATTATTTATGAAGATTCTGATTAAACAAAATTTACGAGACTGGTGACCACCCTTCATACTTAGAGCAGGAAAATGCAATTCAATTACAGTAGTTCTTTTAGATCTAACTCTTCAGAACTGAGGTTTCCATTTTTATGTTTCAATGAAGAATTTTGAAGATTTTAACTGGCCAGTGATCTTATTAGAATACTGCAGAGGATTAAAGTCTTATTGCAATGGATACTAATTCATCAAATGTTTCTACGGACTATTTTCACTTACACGGCAGGAATTCTACAGTAATGATTATTTTTGTTGTTGTTCTTGCAATGACTAATTCAGCACTTCTCAGTTTCTATATGTTCCATAGTCATTCAGAAATAATTGTAGATTGTGTGCCTTTTATCAAAGGATGACCAGTAAACCCAAGAAAGTTATTGAAATGGAGTTATTTTGTGTGTATGTTTTCTCTAAAATAAAACTACGTCTCAAATTCTCAAATATTTCAGTCAACCCCACATACTGCCCATCAGAAAACACATATTAACTCCAAAGCCACTTACAAAGCATAAAATGTGAAATAATCCTGTTTAGATTATTGTTAAGTTGTTCAGCACTTGTGGAATGTAGACCTTCTCTGAGCTTTGCCCATGCTGCTTCCTCTCCCGGCGGTCCTTCTTACCCATGGTGCAGAATGCAGCAAACAGCTCACCTTCCTCTGTGTCCTTGCTCCCATCACCACCTTCTTCCATCTTTCCGCTGGAGGATTTTAAGTCTTAACTTACTTCCTATGTGTAACTCCTACTAATCGAGTATATGACAGGTGATTTCTAGCAGAATAATCATTATAATACAGCAAGGAAACCACAGTCTATGAAAGGATGTTGGAGAAAAAAACAGTGTGGTTACTCTGTGGAGTTCCCTCAGCTGGAGTTAGCCTTCAGCGCATGGGAAGCAAGAGGAAAGTGCCACCATCCCAAGGAAGGAGATAAAAGCTGTCTTGACTGATAAAAAGGGTCATCTCTCCTCCTTCTCAAAAAAGGAGCTGTAGAAGAACTTAAGATAATAATTAAATAATCTCAGAAACCTTGAGCTAAGTTTAGATCTAGAAAATTCTTACACTCTTACATATAGAGCCTTTCTGATCTCTTTCCAAGATAAATAGATCAGTGGTCATCAGCATCCATTAATTAAATTAGGAATCACATATTCAATAGAATCAATTGCCTTCCACTGAAATGGTCTCTTTCAAAATCTGAGATGCAATGAAACAATTTTTGATGGCATTGAAATGGAAACAATTTGATGTTTCAATTTGATGATTGAAACAATTTTTGATGACACAAAAATCTAAATGGTTTTAATATGAATTTAGTATTATTCTCCTGCTTTACGGTTATCCTGCCTAAATGTCACTAGGCATTTTTTTAAGGGCCTTAGACATTTTCCTGTAATTTTGCATTTAGAACAACTGAGAGGTTTCATTTTTTGACACAGAGCATCTTTTATAATCATTTTCATCAAGCAAATGTTAGAGCTGAAGTCTAAGTCACTTAAAAATACTCACGTAGAAGGTGTGTTATAAACGGCCATGAAAAATTTCAGGACTATTCCAAGTTTCAGGTGTAACCTTGATAGTTAGAAGATGGCCAGTGGAAATCAAATGAAGTCTCAGAAACAGACCAGCAAAAAATCATTTTCCAGGAGGGAGATGCAGGAGGTGTTGACTTTTAAAGTTTATTTTCCAAACACCAGCAGAAACTCAGGAAACTGGTTTTGAAAAGGAGGACAAGGAAATGCAGTGTCACAGCCTAGGGGAGATGATCCCCAGAAAGTCTTGAGTTAAGGATAAAGTGGGGTCCCCAGATTTCATTGCCACTCCTGACTCTTACTAGCACATGACCCTGGCAAAGTCACTTCGCTTTCCTGGACACGAGAGAGCTGGATTCCTTGTTGCTGCAAAATTCTACGACCCTGTGACTCTGCAGCTGGGTGCAGACAAGAGACTGAGGCCGTGCCCTTCTGTGATGCCAGAGAAGTGGATGGCTGTTGGGGTGAAGATCCTGGCTTTGGGACAGCTGAGTCCAGCACCTTTTACTTCCAGGGATCTTGGCCATGTTTTAGGGAGTTAGTTGAAGTGTGTAAGGACAGCGACTCTGCAGGAAGCTGTCCTCAAAGAGTAAGGGTGTAGCTTCAGGGACAAGAAGGGGGAGATGGGAGAGAGCTGTTTGGACCCAGTGTAGGCAAGAGGAAGGGAAGAGGGGGAGGAAGGAGGTTCAAGTTGCCCTCTTTCCTCCAAGTCCCTCCCTCCTTCAGTCCACATTGTCACTAGCAGTGTCTGTCACCTTTCTGTTTACAAAACCTCTATGGCTCCCCGCTGCCCACGGGATGAAGATCAAGGCCCTCACTGATCCAGGCCCAGCAGGATCCTGCAGGATTCTAGCCCTCCTCTGTTACTCAGCCCTTATGAGCATCATCTCTTGGGCCAAGTTGTTCAGCACTTGTGGAATGCAGACCTTCTCTGAGCTTTGCCCGTGGCTGCTTCCTCTCCCGGCGGTCCTTCTTACCCAGGAACATGCTTCTCATGGTGCAGAATGCAGCAAACAGCTCACCGTCCCCTGTGTCGCTGCTCCCACCACCACTTCCATTTGTGTTGGATTTGTTCTTCCGCACCTCGTTCACGGGAGCTGTTGAGTTCAAAGGAGCTGTGACGAGAGGGGTGGTTTTCTCCTCATCTGAGCATGGGGAGTCTTTAAGGACAAGACCATGACCTTATCCTCTTGTACATCTTCCACTCAGAGCCCGAGCTCGAGAAAGTTAATGGAAGAGGAAGAAAGGAAGCCGGGCACTGGAGGCCGGGCCTCGACTGAGCAGGTAGAGGATGGGACGCCACCTTTTCCTTGCAGAACAGGTGTGGGTGTGGGGGGGGGGGTAGGAGGGTCAGGCAGGGAGGAAAGTGTGGGCATGGAATCACTAGGATGGACTCCAGGCTGCGGCAGGTGTCACTAGACCCTAACGCAGGGACAGACCGATGCTCTGAGGGTATTTCTTTGTCAGTTCCGGCTTCTCTAATAGACTGCCACCGACTGGGAGGTTATAAACAGCAGACATTTATTTCTCGCAGTTCTGGAGGCTGGAAGTCCGAGATCAGGGTGCCAGCATCTTTGGGTTCTGGGGAAGACCTTCTTCCAGGAGGCAGATGCTGACTTCTCCTTGTGTACTCATGGAGAGCAGAGACCGGAAGCTGGCTGTCCTGTGACTTGTCTAAGGGCAGTAATCTCATCACAAGCACTCTACTCTCAGACCTCATCTGACCCTGGTCACCTCTCCAAAGCCATCACGTTGAGGAGTAGGGTTTGGGTATATGAATTTTGGGGCAAGTGGGGGACCCAGGGAGGGTGGGAGACCCAGGGAGCCCCTAACGGGAGTCCCAGAAGGAGAGCACCGACTTTCCTCTTTGAGATAACTTCTTACTCTAGCCAGCTAAGCCACTGGATGATGAACCTGGTCATTTGCCATGCAACTTTTACTGTAGAAGCAGACTTGTACAGAAAACATCATAATTGATCTCTCCAAAGCGCCTCATTTTAATTTTAATTGTACATCCATCTCCCAGGAGGCTCTCTTGTTTTACCTTTGTTTACTCAAGTGGGTTACAAGCAGTATACATCTTACCAATCTGCTAGAGACAATGGTTAATAACCTTTACTCTTTCATCTTCTTGCCCATCAGATTGCAGTGACTCTTGACATCTGGTCCCTGTGGGCTCGAACTGCTCGTTCTCATTGGAAACCACCAAACCACTAAAAGTAAGGATTATATGCAAAATGATAACTTTCTTTCTTTTGGGTGGGTGGGAGGAACCAAGAGATTAAAGTTCCAGAACATTTAAATAACTTCCCCCTCCTTTTTTTTTTTTTAAGATTTTATTTATTTATTTGACAGAGAGAGACAAAGCGAGAGAGGGAACACATCAGGGGGGGTGGGAGAGGGAGAAGCAGGCTTCCTACTGAGCAGGGAGCCCGATGTGGGGCTCGATCCCAGGATGCTAGGATCGTGATCTGAGCTTAAGGCAGAGGCTTAATGACCGAGCTGCGCAGGTGCCCCAACTTGCCCCTTTTTGTCAGAACACATGGCAGCATGTTGTGGGCAAGCCCATCCCTTCGCTGAGATGCCTGCCCAAGAATGAACCCCAAGGAAGACACGGCAGATGTTTTCACCCTGCATCTGATGTATTTATCATCCCAGATTTGAGGCTTGTCCGGAACCTGAAGGTTTGCCAGAAAACACTTTTTATTTAGTTATTTTGAAACATCAGCTGGCATTCGGCCCCTCACATGCCATTTTCTCTTTGTCACAGAGGACATTCCAGGACTCCTGCCCCAGCTCATCAGGCTGAAAGACTTAGGAAATAGGAAATGAGAGAGGAGGGAAGAGAAAGACAGCAACAGATCCTGAGTTCGGTTACGTACCCCTCTCGTTTTCTCTCTCATAACACAGCCAGACTCACTCCCTGCCATTTGGGATCCCAGTATTAAAGGGAAAGGAGAGCAGGTGCCGTCCTTTTTCTGACTCACAGGGCACTTTGTTGTCACTCTAGCCCCATCAGGTCAAATGGTGGTTGCCATTGAATTCCCATCCATGGGCTCTCTGTGGCCAGGCATTCTATGGGTCTGTGTGGCATTCCTGCCTCACACTGGACTCTCAGCACACCAGACCGCCAACTCTCTGGCACCGTGCCCAATGCCTCCAACCTCCCAGGCCTACATGGATGTGCTCCCCACCTGGAATGCCCTGGCCGACCCTTCCTTTTTTGGAATCCAAACATCTTCAAAGTCCAGATCCCACGTCCCCTCACTACAGATTTTTGCCCCAAATGCCATGAAAATTCATCTCTCTCTCTCTTTTGTGTTTCTGGACTGCTTCCCATGTACCACTTCTCATCACGAGGGGATCCATGTGAACTTTTTGGTTCTTCTATCCTAAGCCCCTCTTGGGAGGACCCTATGGCCTAACTTTGTTCCCATCTTTAGTACCAAGCACCCTGGCTTTGGGACAGCTGAGCCCAACACCTTCCCTTCAGGGATCTTGGCCTTGTTTCAGGGAGTTAGTTGAAGTGTATGAGGACAACGACTCTGCAGGAAGCTGTCCCCAAAGAGTAGGGGTGTGGGGTGTCATCATTAAAGGTTAGTCATTCCTCCTTACTCCAGAATGGTCTATTTTCATAACTAGCTAATTGTGAGCAGAATTGATTTTGTACGCTGGTTATTGATATGAATGGCAAAGAGCTTATAATTACCCATGAAATGTATTAGTTGAATCTGACATCTTCTGCACTTGTGTTCCACTTCTCCCAAGCTGTGAGTTTCAAGACAGGCTACAGAGCTGAGCAAGGGAAGCAAGGGTTTGTTTTGAGTGCACAGAACCATGTTGGGTCTTGGTGGGCCTCCTGGGCCACCATGCAGACAAGCCCCCCACACCCCTCCCCATTCACTAATTACAACTAAAAGCCCTGGATAACTCATAAAAACAACTATTTAGCAGTTTGAAAAATAAAAAGAAGCAGGCAGAGAGTGGAAAAGAGATAAACTTGGAGAAATAATGCCACACAAGAGCAGGTCCCGCTTGTGGAATGCAGAAAACTTTAATAGGAACTCCATCTCTGTTGTCAGAGGAACTAGGAAAAGGGGCCCTGCCAATGGAAAAGGGTGCAGATCATCCCAGAGGGAGAAACAAGACAGAAGCTTTCTTAATTCTGTGTACAGATCCACACACGTTTCAGCCTAACCCCCAAGCCACTCGTGCTAAGGACAGACCCAAACCAGCCTAATGAGTGGATTCATTTCCCCAGTCTGCTGTAAAAATCACCAACAGAAATGTGTGTTCTGTCACAGTTCTGGAGGCTAGAAGTCTGAGATCAGTTTTACTTTTTGATAACTAGATTTCATCAAAATTAATTTTTTTTTGTTCCCAAAAATACCATAAGAATGTGAAAGAGTAAGCCTCAGACTGGGAGGATTTGTATAAATAATATATTAATGGGCGCCTGGGTGGCTCAGTGGGTTGGGCGTCTGCCTTCAGTTCAGGTCATGATCCCAGGGTCCTGGGATTGAGTCCTGCATTGTGCTCCCTGCTCATCAGGGAGTTTTCTTGTCCTTCTCCCTCTGTCCCTACCCCCAACTCATGCTCTATTTCTTAGACAAATAAATAAAATCTTTAAAAAAATAATACATTAAGACCTATGTACAGCTCAATTACAAACAATGCATTGCAAAAGTGGGGAAAAGGTTTGGACACTTACCAAAGAAGATACACAGATGTCTAGTCAGACAGGAAACTGTGCTCAACATCACTTGTATCAGGGAAAGAAAAATGAAATGTAGGACAAAATGCCACTATGCACTCATTGGATTGGCGATAGTTGGAAATAGGGAGCCTGCCAAGTGTTGGTGAAGAAATGGAGCCAGAACTTTCATACACTGCTGGTGACAACGTAAAATGGTGCAGCCATTTTGGAAAATGTATTGACAGTTTCTTTTAAGTTAAACATATGCCCGCTCTATAACCCGGCCCTGCCTTTCCACTCATAAGTCTTTACTCAAGAGAAACAGAAACATACATTCCCTAAGCGAATGTTCATAGCAGCTTTATTTGAAAGAGCCCAAACAGGAAACAACCCAAATATTCATCGTAAGGGTAAATAAAAATTATTTTCTCCTTTTGAAAAAGGTCAAAGAGGTCATTCTTCCCTTCTGTTCTTTTTAGAGTGTTTCCTTGGAGACATAGCAAATTTGAGTCCTTGCTCTGTTTGGAATAGAGGTACGTGTCTCTAGGGAGTGTCCCAGTCTCCATTGCTGTGATGTAAAGGTATTTCTCTGGCCTGGCCAAGCAGATGGGCCTCAAGAATTAGCTCAAGCCTCTCTCACAGGAAATGTGGCAACCAGCAGTGGTTTAGTCTCTGGAAGATAAGAGAAATGATTGTTTTGTTTGTTTGTTTGTTTTTTTGCTGCATAAAATGTGTCAGATTTCCCTCCAACTTTGTAGTCACTTTTGGGCTGTCTTACATGCATACAAACTCATTAATGTTTACTCAATAACAGTGTGTTCTCTATTCTTCTGTTGGTATGGAGGGGTCTTTTGGAGGAGGTCCGATTGCTTTTTTTTTTTTTAAGATTTTATTTATTTATTGACAGACAAAGATCACAAGTAGGCAGAGAGGCAGGCGGGGGTGGGGGGAGCAGGCTCCCCGCTGAGCTGAGAGCCCAATGCGGGGCTCTATCCCAGGACCCTGAGATCATGACCTGAGCCAAAGGCAGAGGCTTAACCCACTGAGCCACCCAGGTGTCCTAGTCCGATTGCTTTATATCTCCAACACCACTCACAGCTGAAAATGGGATTGTTGTCTATTCATATGATGGAACACTGCTCAGCAATAGAAAAGAATGAATTATTGATTCATACAACTACATGAATGAATTTCAAAACAATTATGCTGGAACCCCAGAGTGAGCCAGGTCTCTCCTCCCTGTCCTCTGGACTTTTATTTTAGCCTCAGTGTTTTGGTGTATCCCAGGGCAGAGCTCTTGGACCAGCAAGGGCCGTACACTTCCCCTCAGTTCTTTATCTTAACTTAGGGCTATTTTTCTCAGCCAAAGTGGAATCCATAACTGGGGGACAGGAGAGAGACCTCAATTTCATCATTTTAAACACATCAATAAAAACATGCAGGGCTCTCCCTCAACCAAGTACCAGTGATTCTGGGAGCAGTTTCAATATCTGGATTTGCAAACAGGTGCTGGCCACAGATCTGCCTCCCATCACCTGGGGGACCTTCTTAAAAATGACTTCTGGCCCCCTCAGGGTATTGTGATCTGAGATGGTAGTGGGAAACCATATTGCTTTGGGTTTTATTTGTTTGTTTGTTTTTGTTTTTTTGGAGGCTATTCTAATATGTAACCAAGTAGGGTACCATGGCTCTCAGGGGTGCATGGGTAACATCACTGACTGGAAAACCTCATCTTTTTCTGCCCCTCCCCTCTTTGCCTTCATCAGCTGGCTGATGCCTGAGAAGCCACCTAAAGCAGCCTGCAGCCTGCAGTACAAGTGCCAAAAGCCACAGGCATGCTGTCCCCTTATCCTTGCCCTTGGTTTATTGCTTTTCCCTAAGTCTTTGAAGTCCATCAAAATGCAAAATCACTTAGGCATATGCGGCAGATTAGAGATGGCCAAAAATCCTTTGCTATTCCTCCCGCTGAGAAGTGAGGTCTATGTCCCCACTGCCTGGGATTGTGACCAAAGAAAATATGACAGAAACTACACTCCACCAGTTTCTGGGACCAGGCCTTAAGAAATTGGGAGCTCCCTCTTCCCACCTCTCAAACACTTGCTTTTGGAATCAGTTGCCATGCTCTGAGGAAGCCCAAGAAGCCCCGGGGAGAGGCCCAGGAGAAGAGGAGTCGAGGCTGCGCTCCCAGCCCGTAGCAAGCACAGGAAATGAACCTCTAGCCCCGGAAACTCACTCCAGCCAATGCCTTGCAGATTAGAGCAAGCTGTCCCTGCCAGGCCCAGCCAGAGGGCAGATTTCTGAATGTAATAAAGCTTATTCTGGGGTTGTTTGTTAGGCAGAAATGGGTACCTGGAAGGAGGAGCACTCAGTGGTTGCTTAGTACACCTCTCTGCTGCTAAGCACCTGTGCAACTATGGACCAGCAGCTGACCTTTATGAATCTCAATTTTCTGCATTGTAAATTGGACTAAACAATCAAGATGCGTAAGATTTGCAAGTTTTGTGAGAGTTTATAATTTAATCCTGAATGAAGGGTTACTGAGTAGGATTGAATACCATGTGGAGAGCAGGACAAGGCTCTCATTCTTTTGGGGAAATCTTCCCTGACACTCCATCCCACTGCCTTCAGGACAAGTGTGGGTCCTGGCTCTTTACCCAGCAGGCACCTTATCAGAGAATTTGCTATAGTCTCATAAGATTGTCTCTGTTTATCTTCCTCTAGAGAAAGGCTCATGATTTGTTCTACTTCATCTCTCTAACAGGCAATAAGTACTTAATAAATATTTGCTGAATGAATAACTGGGTATAGTATAGATGGGTGGATGCTGAGAACAGAAGTGCAAATCATTAAGTAAGGAAAGAGCTAGAAATTCCAGCATAGTAATTCTTCTTTTTTTTTTTTTTTTGAAGATTTTATTTATTTATTTGACAGAGAGAGAGATCACAAGTGGTCATAGAAGCAGGCAGTGGGGAAGGGGGAAGCAGGCTCCCCACTGTGCAGAGAGCCCGACACAGGGCTCAATCCCAGGACTCTGAGATCATAACCCAAGCTGAAGGCAGAGGCTTAACCACTGAGCCACCCAGGCACCCCCAGCACAGTAGTTCTTAAAGATGGCTAGTCAGATGGTGTCTAACAGCTCATCTGGGTTTTTGTTTTGATATTTAATAACCCTTAAAGGAGAGTATGAGATAAGTGAGTCATTTACAGGCAGCATGTTTTAAAAAGAAGTTGGGGGACAGTGTTCTAGCTACTTCATTTCTGTCTGAGGCTTTCCCAAAATTGCTAACACTGCGTGCCACTCGGGACATCTGGGAGAAAGCCTGGAGCTGTTCATCCCATTTACCGAACTGCCTTGAACTCTCCCTGGGAGACACTGTGGGGCTTGGCCTGGAAAAGGTTTAATTCTTTTATTTAGTGCCATTGAGGGTGTTAGAGGGGTTGTCCTCCTGGCTTCTAACCACGGGGAACCACATAATAAGGCTTTTGGATTCAGGTGCTACTGTTGCCCCAGAAATGAAGTTGGCTCTGACCATCCTGGAAAGAGCAGCAAGAAAGGCTCTCGTTTGGTGTGTTGAGGTTGAATGCAGCTAATAGTTGGGGAATTTCCTGTCTTGTGAGTAAAAAGGTGTAGTCATGCCAAATATAATTAAACACTTACCCTTGGGGGCGCCTGGGTGGCTCAGTGGGTTAAAGCCTCTGCCTTTGGCTCAGGTCATAATCCCAGAATCCTGGGATCGAGCCCCGGATTGGGCTCTCTGCTCAGCAGGGAGCCTGCTTCCTCCTCTCTCTCTGCCTGCCTCTCTGCCTACTTGTGATCTCTGTCTGTCAAATAAATAAATAAATAAAATATTTAAAAAAACCCACTTACCCTCGGATGCTGTTAAGAATTTATCCATAACACCAGCATGTGATTTGTGTCCTCCTGGGAATTTAAGGTTATTGCATTAAGAGAGAGGGCGAGTGCTTCTTGTCCCCCCTAAAAATTTCTCACTTGCCTTTGAGCTGTACAGTCTTGCTGACTATACAGTTAGCAAGACCCAGCTTTCAGAATGAGATGCCACTCTGGTCTTCTCTGTTTCTTTTCTTACACATTGAAGGATTCAAGTTCTCAAGGCCATAGGGAGTTTGGCAGTTTCTTTCCAATTTGTCCAAGAAGTCTGTCTTTCTTCTCTTACTTGGGCTTGTGTTTCAGACTTATTAAGGCTTTGGAAACTTCTCTTCCCTTCTGATTTCTGAGATGAACAAATACATATTCTTTCTCTTTTATTCTAGATTTAAAGCATTTCAGACCACTGGGCTTAAAGTATTTTTCTTACGCCTGGGTTGAACATTCCCTTCTTCAAATTATGTTCTCCTATCTTTGCTGAAAAAAAAAAAGCCAATCCGTTTATGTTAGTTATGAATACATGTTATGTTAGTTATGAATAACATTAGTGATGTTAGTTATGTGAATAACATTAGTTATGTTAGTTATGAATCCATGTCTGTCCTAAAGGGGGAAACAAAAAAAAGGAACCCAGATGAGCCAGAGGGACAGAGAAATGGGGATGTGAGTAAAATGATGAAACCAGAGCTGAAATGATGAAACCAAAGACAGTAAATGGGGATTTGAATAAAATGATGAAACCAGAGCTGAGACACAGAGATTTAGGATTGAGTGAGACAAAACAAGGAATATATATCAGTCAGCATGGGTGAGGTCATGCTGTATAACAAACATCCCCCTGTTCTCAGGGCCTTCACACCGTAAAGGTTCATTTCTCATGCATAGAATTCTCCTGTGGTGTGGGTAGGGTGACATTGTAGGGCAATCATCTTCTATGTCACATTTTATCAGACAACATAATATCAATGCTTAATTTCAACTGTGTGAGGATGTATGTCTTCCTGTGTGCTCAAAGCAGAGGGGAACTGGGTAACAGTGAACAAAAGTAATGGCTGCTACAGAAAAGAAAGAAAGGGAGTCTTGAGAGGTGAAGAGAGGCTGCAGACCAGAGTGGAGACCAATTCAGGGGCATTTTGGGGTGTGGAGTTGGGACTTCTGGGTATGAGAACTTGAGGGGACCTTTGGGACTCTAATGAATTCCAGCCTCATTTCCACCCAACTGAGAAATGAGGCATGAGAGTCTTCTGATGGCAAGCTGAAAGGTCAGCTTCACTTCTGAAAAGGCTGATTCTGAGGACCGTCTTAGTGTGCCTGTGTGCTGAGCCCTTACAGGAGGCAGTACATCCTGACTCTGGCAACACTGTGTGGAGAAGCCAACCACTGAGCAGAAGTAAGGCTACTCCCCATGCTCACCCCGCTGGGTCATTCTTTTCCTATGAGGAGGAGCAGGTGTGGAAGTCACTCAAATAGAGGTCCCTCCAAATGAAGACACATCAAAAGGAAGTGAGAAGCATTCCTTCTCCCCAACTGAGACACAGAAAAGAAGCCACCCATTTTTACTGAGACAGCTCTACTTAAATGTCGGGGTGACATTGGAACAAGGGAGCCTTGTTCCATCAAGGGAGCCTTGTTCCATCAAGCACAGGGCCCCTGAGAGAGACAAAGTGCGGGAGACAGAAATAGATACAGAGAAGAACCCCGACAGAGGAAAAAATACTCAAGAAGAGAAAAAGACTCAGAGACACTTTTGAGACAGGAAAAGGGAGAATAAAAATGGACTCAATGAAAAGCAGGGAGGGAGGGAGGGTGAGAGAGAGAGAGAGAGAGAGAGAGAGCATATCGGAGTTTCTAGGGGAACCAGGAAAATAAATGCAAATAATCCTGTCCTGGCTGGGTTAGGAAGAATTCGGGGGAGGGCTAGAAGGCCAACTGAAGTTGCCTGTAGTTTGCTCATACACCTGGTTTGTTCTCCCAGATTCTTTGCCTTGTAGTGCTCTCTCTACCAAGCTCTCAGTAGGATGTTGTAGGTGATCCATTCTAAGAAGATAAATGCCTCATAGGTCACCAGTAAACTCTTCCTTGTTCTGGGGAGCCCAGCTTTGGGGGAGGGAGGTGAGCTGGGGAGGAGGCAGCAGCGGGCTCCCTGGGGTTCTGCCGTCAGTTTGTCCCTGGGCAACCTGGCTGTGAAGAACAATTCTTTGCATTTCTCTTCCATCCATTTTGACAACCATCTTTAGAAAGATCACTAAAATTTAGCCTGATCAAAGCAGAATCCACTCATAGCTGCACATTTCTAAGGGGTTCATTTGCCTCTTTGTTTGCCAGCCCATATCATATAGCAAACGTTTGCACTGATTTTCCCATTCGATATTTTTCAAGTCAGAATGTTATAAAAAAGGGGGGTGGGGTGGAGGATGGGGAATGGGAATGTCTTTCTCACAGCAGACACTGAGTTAAATTCTGGTTTCCAATGTTTGATACTAGTCAGCGTTATTGTCTTGTCTGTGTATATTCTTTTTGACTGTACACAAGAAGCACTTTCCACTGGGGCACCTGGGTGGCTCAATGGTTTGGGCCTCGGCCTTGGGCTCAGGCATGATCTCAGGGCCCTGGGACTGAGCCACGCGTTGGGCTCTCTGCTTGGTGGGGAACCTGCTTCCCCCTACCCTCTCTGCCTCCTTCTCTTCCTACTTGTGATCTCTCTCTTTCTGTCAAATAAATAAATGAAATCTTAAAAAAAAAGAAAAGAAAAAAGAAGCACTTCCCAGGCCTTAGATGATACATGGATGCACACCATCTTAGTGAGGTTCCCAAGCTGAAACATCCACACGATCATATACACACACCCCCATAGAGTGCTTGCCTTGAAGTACTTGCTCACATTTGGCATTTAGAGAATATCTGAAGTAGTTTACTTCCTTTTTGGCCTTAACAGAACCCATAATGCATTTTCCCAAGCACTTTGCCCTTCGTTTTTAAAGTGATCTATTTTCTCAGGGAAATGCAATCCGTATGTTTCTGACTCATTTACACTTAAGTCATCAGACTGCTGTCTGGTAAAGGCTATTGGTGTTCAAGGGGCCCAAGGAGAATATCCCAGAGCCTTCCAGGGTATGTGACACACAGGGGCTATCCCCTCCTGAGTCAGACAACCCCTCCTCCCTTCAGTGTTTCAACCCAGAACCAAAACTGACTTGGGCCAACTTAAATGTGTCTTTCCTTTTCCAGAATTTGTGACTGATCTCTCCAACCATCATAAGGACTTAATAAGAAAAACATGGGCTGATTTCCTACCTCCCACCTCTCCACTTCCCTTTTCCTTAGAAAGTGCTCAGTGTTACAAATAAATTGGGGCAGACAGATGACTTTAAAGAGTTCTGACAGCAGTCTGATTATAAAGGTCGAGCCTGGTCTTGGGTTCAACTGAAATTGGGCTTCTGTCATTGACAAGTCTTTCCCTCTACTTGGGGAAGACTTGTGTGCATCATAAACAAAGAATCAACAAAACTTGGATTAACTAGAAGCCAGGTCTTCACTGGGAACACAACCAACCTTTATACATATTTTCCAACCTGCTTTGATAAGTAAAAGGCAAACCCTAGTCAAGGGCTCTGATATTAGAGACTTATTTAAAACAAACAACTGACTAATTCAGAGGGGTTGATGCCCATCCTTGGGTCTGCAGGACTTCCCACATCTGCATCTAAGTGCTGAACAATGAGAAGCCTTAGCTCTCAGAATGATTGCCCAGGGCACAGCCAGATCCTTAATCATCACAGAAAAATTCAATTGTGTTCAGTTCTGTGGCAGGAAAGTAAGTGCACGCATATGTTTTAGAAACATCTTCCACATGGAGGATGGAAACAACTAGAATTTTCTGGTTAGAACAAACTTAACCTCCCAAATTCAAGTAACCATTACATACCACTGCCTCCAATATTTAAAAAAAAAGATGATGATAGAGCGCACCATTTATTGCTTGCTTGCTATGAACTGGGAACTCTGTGTGAAGGTTCTTTCAGCTCCAGTGTCTAGTCCTTTTTAAGAGTTGACATCACCTCCATTGTTTTGATGAAGGAACTGAAGCTCAGTTGGCTGGTGATCCAGAGTTCAAGCTCTTTCCCTTAGACCACACTACATCTCCCGAGATGTTTTTATAGAGACTTGAGTCCCTTCATTCTGTTGGAATGGACATTCTGCTGCTGTTGGAAAAGGGATTCCAAGTTTTCTTCCCAGGTAGCTATATTTCTGGACTCTTTTTTGGTAGATGCAAAGAGATATCATGGAACAGTAGCTACCACATTTGGAGGAGTTTGGAATTTCCCTAATGCTTTCTTGTAAAATGATTTTGGAGAGGCAAGGGTAGGGTCAGGAAGCAGGGTTGCTTAATTCCTGGGGCACTAGAGGAGACCACTGGGTCTCATAGGCAGTCTCCAGCCTAACTAACATTCTTTTGTCCATTCCTGGATGGGAAATAACCATGCCCATTTCCTTTGCCTACCCTAGGAAGTAAATGAGAAAGCATGTGAAATGCCTCACCGTAGTGTCTGCTCATGACCATGGGTCCTGTATTAGGTAAATCAGAATCTGTAAGCAGTTTATGTTGGACCAAGGCAATGATTTCCTCATCATAGAATGGCCATTTTGGTTTTCCAGTATGGCAGTCAAGGGCTGGCTTCGGCAACACATATGCCAGTATGGCAATCAAAACTCTAATCAAGGCTGGTCTGTGGATGGGCTTCTGGACAAGATCATTTGTTTTTCTGAACTTGATTGATATCAGTGATAGAATTATACTGGATTGAAACACATCCCACTGCACATGGTCTGAAACTGATCTGCAGAATCAAGCCTACCATACATCCAGATGATGGTTCTTAGCCTCCCTGCTACTGGTCATTCCAGAAACCCTGGAGAGAAGTCCTGTTTATCCTGCTTCTAGGGCCTGAGAGAAGCAGATGTTCAGATCCACAAACTCTGAAATGCACGTCAGAAGAAACTCTTTCTGAACATTTTTCAGACCCCTAAAATGTGTGCGTGTTTTGAAAGGAGGTAAAGAGCTGGTTCTAAGCTTGGTTAAATGGAGGGAATCCATTCGGGTTACTTATCAGCCTAATGATTCACCAGTTGTAAAATAATTCAAAGAAAAATTAATGGCCTGGGTAAGGTTCCTGGAGATTGCTAGGTGAATTCTGACTCTGTATTCCCATTTTGAAGCCCGTCTTCCTCAACACGCAGCAAAGCCCGAGAATGCGGCACATTCTGTTTCCCGTATGTGAACGGCAGGTTCTGCTGGAGGCTTACAGTTGGATGTGGGCATCGAGGAGGGAAAGTTGAAATATCAGTTGGATTCTTGGCATTCTGTTCTAACTGGGAGAGGCTGAGTCAGCTGTAGTGTGTGTGTGTGAGAGAGAGAGAAAAAAGAGACTTGTCCTGCCATCCCCAAATATGCCTGCACATCCATGCTAGAGCCCATGTCTCAGAGCCAATCTGTGGCTTCCCCTGCCCCACAGTTTTTCAGATGAGACCGAGATGACGAAAGCAAGTGCGGTCTGAATCCTCATAAAAAGCAATATGACCAACTCACTTGAATGAAGAAATGAATTGGGAGTTAACATTCCCAGAACCCCTGACCTTGCTTGATCAGTGGGAAAGTCCCCGCTCAGCCTGGACTTTACAATATAAATTTGTCGGTGCTCGTTTAACAGGGCTCTGCGCACTACTTTGATCTTCTTACACGAGCAGAGTAACTTTAAATTAGAAAAGATGACTTCTGATGACAGGAATAAAATTGATCTCCTTCCACCCCGCTGGGTTTTGCAATCCCTCTCACATTCCTGAGCCCAGAGCTGCCCAACGGGGTCTTCTAGAGCTGACAACTCGCCGGGGCGGGGGAGGGGGAGAGCCGTGTATGGAAAACGAGGCCTGGGCAACAGGAGGCAGATAGCTGGTTATTTTTATTTTAGTTTTGAGCAAGCACACGGGAGATGTGTGGGCTTGTTCCTTCCATCCTCAGGGACCGAGGAACAGCACGCACCATACTGCACCACCGCGGGCTTGGGTGAGAGAGTCTGCCCCCAAGATGAAGGGAAGCATGCAGGGAAGTGGGGAGGAGGTTAAAACACACCAACTTCTAAGACTCCTTTAAATTGTACCATCTTGAGCAAAGAAAAGCCTGAATTATGTAAAAGCTGGCCAGGTGCCCACATCTGGCAATGGTCAGAGTGTTTTGTAAGCAGGCAGTTTCCACACAGCACGCGGAGCGGGGTCCACTCTGGAAAGAATGATGAGTCTGTGAAGAAGTCCGTGGGACCTGGCCCTCAGACGGATACCCCCGGGGGTGAGGGGAGCCTTTGATCTCCCGGGGCAGCCAGGTGAGGTGAGTTATGTCCTCCCTGCTAGGACTTCAGCAGGACTGCGGGAATTCCTGCTTGAAGTGAAAACCATGAGTCCGTTCTGGTGTCAGACTTTGAAATCCAATTTTCTCCAAGTCTTCCAAAGGTCCTAGAGGAAATAACACCCTTTCCTGTGTCTGGAACTTTAGTCTTTCTGAGTAGACCACTCCCCCACATTCCCTTCGCTCCCCCCAACCCAGATGGCCATTGGGGGGGTCCCAAAAGCTGTACCACCCATTATAGCCCATGTTAACCTCTTTCTGTTTACTGCTGTTAGGCCTCGACCCTGCCAGAGCTCACGGAGCCCGGGACCGGGGATCTGAGAGTACAGCGAAACTCCATCCGTATGGGTTTTCCATGTTGGGGAGCTCTACCATTTTCCATGTTGGAGAGCCCTACCATTTTCTCCTTTCCATGGTGGGGATGGAGACAGAGAGGAGGTGAGCGCATGCCTGCCAAACCCTGACTCTCAGCGCTAATCTCATCTGTCCATGCTGCATGACTTAGCTGCAGCTAAGACATTCTCTGGGGCACCTGGGTGGCTCAGTGGTTTAAGGCCTCTGCCTTTGGCTTGGGTCGTGATCCCAAGGTCCTGGGATCGAGCCTCACATTGGGTTCTCTGCTCATCAGGGAGCCTGCTTCCCCCTCTCTCTGTCTCTTGTCTGCCTCTCTGCCTACTTGTGATCTCTCTGTCAAATGAATAAATAAAATATTTTAAAAAAAGACATTCTCTGTATTTTCTCTTTCCTCCACTTTTTATTTCCTATAGGAAGTCATTTTGGAATTGACTTAAGCTTTAACACAATAGGCTCATCCTTACAGGGACCATTTTTAGGAGCTCAGGGATGGCATCCTCACGGAGCATCAGCCTGACAGATGTTCTTTGAGCAGGAAGCTGGGTGCAGGAATGCAAAATGTGTTTTATACAAAATCACCCATTTTTTCCATTCTCCTGCAGCTCTGGATTATGGGATTCTATCCACAACCTGTGTCATTACAACCTTGCAGCTAAGAGTCTTGGAGTCTTGGCCACAGGAAAGCTCTGGCAGACAATTCGCAAGGGACCGTGAAGACTAGAGCTAGGGGGGTGTTTGCTGTGGGCCAGTCTTCCTTGCACATGGCACTGATTGGCATCGGGAGTGCTATGGGGAATGAAATAGTAATATGAATAATAAAAAAAGAAATTCTCTTTGTTCGATGCTTATTTAAACTGGGTTCTGGTTTATGCAAAACACATTTGTGTCATGGGCCTCCGACCTCCAGGAACACCTTCTCAAACATCACTCTCAGGTAGGCAGAAAGGAAACAATGCACTGTGTTTTGCCAGGACTGATCTGGGCCCTCCTCTGTATTTGCAAATAGCAACCTACAGAGGGGTTGGTACACAGACAAGTAGTAGATGAAGACAGAACTAGACCAGAATCCTGGCTCTACCCTCCGTTGGCTATGAGATCCCAGGCAACCCACTTACACTTGTTAAGCCTTCGTTCTCTTCTCCATAAAACAGACACAATAATATTTAGCTATGAACGTCAATTGATACAAAGCACATAAAAGCTTTAGCATAATGCTTGGCCAATAGTAAATACTTAACAAGCAGTGGTAATGTTACTACTGTGATTTGATCGTATTATGAGCTTTCCCCAATATGCTCCCTAAAGGATGAAAATGAATCCAATTTGTCATCTAAAATCTTGCCTTCTCTCAGTCTCACCCACAGATCTTGATTCTGACATTGAGCCCCTTGAAAATGGACTTCACTGGCACTACAGTGTCTCCCCAGGCAGAGCTGGTGCCAGCAGCCACGATTTAACATTGAGCACCCCGGTGACTCACGGAGGAAGCACGAGGGACAGTTAGATGAGGGCGCTTCAAACCAAATGCGAGCAGTAAATGTGAACCATGGAGATCAGACCTGCATGCAAAATCACAACTTGGATCTTCGGCAGAAATCTTTTGTGAAGCTTGAGGAGTCTTTCCTTTTACGTAACCCACAGTGGAGGGGTGCCAATGAACAAGCTTCAACTTGGAGCCCCCAAAGGGCAACCATATGAAACGGAGTTGCCCCAAATACATGGGGTTGCCCAACACACGGACTGATACAACTTGTATATGCCTGAATGGTACAGGGAAGGGCCTGGGGGTGTCCTCATGGGTTGCATGGCTTTCCTCTGGGAGTTTCTTCAGTCCATATACATGGCGTTCCTCCTCTGGAGGTACTGGGGACAAAAAAAAAAAAAAAAAAGGGAAAGTTTTGCCTCCAGCTGTGATGTAGAAATCACTATGCACAGTCTGGATTAGGGTTCCAGGAATGAAGCAATTGGGGGCAGGACTGTCTCACTCCTGTCAGAGAGGCAGGTCATGACCGGAAAACCAATGAGGCCCCTGCTAGTTTCTCATGTACCCACAGGAGAGCTTTATTCTTTGGCTTCTAGGGTCGCAGAGATCTACATCAATGCTGAGCGAGTTTGAAGAATGCTTCAGAAATACCGTAGAATTTTTCTTTTTTTTTTTTTTTTTCAGATAAGGAGAGCATTATTTTTATTATTTTTTCAGCCAGGGGCCAGTCATATAGAACCATATCCCCTGGCTTTTTTTATGCTTCAGCATTTTTGAACACGTTCATGTGTGCTGTCCCATTGGGTCCTCCCTCGAAGGAGCCCTGTGAGACCAGCAGGGCACCTTGTTTTTCGCAGGTGGGAAAACACGGTGGCATAGGTGAGTCACTTAGCAAGTGACAGAGCGGTGGACGGCCTGTGACCGGACCTGGGGGTCTGTCTCCTCACCTCAGGCCTTCTCCAGCTAGTTCTTATTCAGAAACAGTCCCCAGAGCTGGGACATGATCCTTCACATCCCTGCAGTCTGGTGCCTTTTTAGATCTCACAATTCCTTATGTGTTTGTTCTTAGTTGTCCCGGTTTGTTTTAGAGATCACTTGAGAAAGGTTCATAGGCAGACTCTCCTTTGAAACCTTGTCCTTTGGTCGTTCCGTGCTCACCCCTCCCTCTGGCGGCACGGAGTAAGAGAATGTACTGGGCCAGAGAAGCTGGTCTGACTCTGGTTTACTGGGGAGCGCCCCTGAAGTCTGCTGTTTAATCTGTGTTGGCTTGTTTATGGCCCAGAGAAAATGGCAAACACGTTTTTCCTTAAAATATCTTTTTTCTGTGAACTACACTGACACCCGCTTCAGTCAACTGTGTTGAGTCCATGTCATGTGCTCAAATTCCAGGAACTCTGCTCTGGCTCAAGGCAGCTCTGTGCAAAGACAGTTCTGATGCCTTCACTCCGGGGCTCCATTCTTCTGGCTGCTTCCACAGAGCATCTGGGAGCATCCCAGGCCACATTTAAGGGTTCAGAGAGAAGGTTATCCAAGGAGGGCAGGTCTGTCCTGACGGGGACATCCGGTGAGTTTCTTGTGCCTGTTGGTCAGGCCCATGTATTGAACACACGCTGTGTGCAGAAGACACAGGGACCTCACACTCTACCTGGAGAGACCCACAGGCACCATTGCCATGCTGCAGATATTACGCTGGGATGGAAAGTACCCTAGCCAATGACAGCTGCGATGAGAGGTGTGACCCAAAAAGAGAGAGAGCTTGTATGGAGGCCTAAGAGAGTCAGGACACCAGGGCCACCCGTCCCTTTAGCGTCAGACTGCGGTTCCTTGTCCAGAAGATGGAGAGGTTGGGCAAGTTCGGAGTTCCCTTCCAGCTCAGAGTCCACAATTGCACCATTCCGCTGGGGAAATACAGGCTAAGAAGAGCCCTGGGGTCTAGGCACTAAAGTTAAAAGAGAATTTTTTATGTTGTTTTCTCCATATATAAGTTGTTACTCTAAGTCTAGAGGCAGCTTGGACTGGGGAATGGAGAACACTGGAGAAAGCAGGTGGTCGGAATAAAAGCCTCTTCAGGTTTATACCACACTCCTGAGGCTTTGCAGAGGCTTTTCCAGGCTCCCTGCGCACATCCTGCTGGCCGATGCCCCTCTGGCTCCTCCCTCTACCGCCTCAATCCTAATGCGGGCTCCCAGCCTTCTGGGGGAGATTGGAGCCTGGCCTGAGAGGCCTGTCACTCGTGCACAGGTTGGTGAAGGAGCTCACCTAATAGGCCATGATGTGAGGGAGTTTCATGGGGTGGGAGGGCGCCCTGGCAAGAAGGACCCAGGGAAGTGGCCCCAGGGGGTGGAAGGGGAGGGTCTGCCCAGGGGTGCCTGTTTCAAATTCAGGGAGGGGAAGGCTTGGCCAGGGCATAAAGAACAGGCCCAGGGCTCCTGTTCACCCAGAAGACACATGTGGTTCCATTCAGATCGCTTTTGGATAATAATGCAGTTTTCTTTGTTGTTCGGTTTGTTTGTTTGTTTTTTAAGAGTTCACATTTCCTGTGCGGAGGGTTTTCCAAATACCCCCATGCGCTGCCCTTTCCAGATGGAAAGGCCTTTGAAGGAGCGAGTCTCTCTGCCGCCACCGCCCTCCCTTCCTCTTCTCCCTCCGGCCCCCAGAGCAGAAGCTCCCCACAGCCTAACAATGGGTTTTCTTTTAGAGCATTTTCTGTTTTGGGGGCTGAAAGCACTTGAGAATTTTCTCCTGGTGGAAGTGCAGTCACTTGAAGGAACTTGGGTTTTGAAAGGGAAAAATCAACCAGGGGAAAAGAACAAGTGATGTTTCGGGGCCTCAGAGAGGTCACATTTGGGAAAAAACCCTTTGGGAAGAGCGAAGTGGAGAAGGACGAGGTTCTGGCCGGCCAGAGGACTTTTGGAGAGGGCCTGGCGTTGCGGGCATCTGAGCAGCCATGATCAAGACGGAGAGGAGCTCTCCTCCTGAAGTGCTCTCTCCACCTTCCCGAATTTGTTATGTCCATTAGGGGCTGGATAAGAGGTCTATAGAGAGAAGACATGCTGTCAGGAATGAAGCATTAGGATCTGATCGTACACTTCCATGCCTGTTCTATGGGAAACCTTATCAGCACACCCCCTCCCCATTTCCGAGGATAAGCACTGCCCCCGGTGGGAGCCCTCCCGGGAGACCCCCACCCCTCTTCCCCGCTGTGGTGCAGCTCAGAGACTCCAGGCACTCACCTCACACTGCAACCTCGATCACTTCAGAGCTGGGGCATTCTGCAGGACAGAAGTAGGAAGGTGCTGGGAGGATCCTGAGATGGAAGGAGAGGGTTGGGGAAGGGACCCAGGTTGACAAGTGCCACTTGTACATGAGGGGACCAGGTCCTACTGACAGCTTCTGGCATCCCTTCCTGAGCATGCATCCCTGGGGGTTCCTGCATCTATTTGAGGGAGCTAAAGGCTCTTTTTGTAAGAAGGGCCATTGCATAGTCACCCTCAGCCAAAGAGGAGAACAGTGATAAAGACAGCACCGGGAGCAGAAGGAACACCCTACCCCCTCCCTGCATTCCTGCTCACATGCAGGATGAGAGTTCTGTCTTTTCCATGGGAGGATGTGTGGCCCGGTTCTCTCTGTCTCTCTCTCACCTTGAATCCACCTTCTGGCAATGAGCCATCCCTGGTCACCTGGGTTTCCAGATGATGAACAAACCAGGGCACTACCTGAGCCACTGCACTCTGTCCCAGGCTTCTGGGCACCTTTCCTCTACGAGGTGCATGGAGAGCCCCAGCTGGCCATGTGTCTGGTGGGTAATGACCACCAGACACCAGACCCCCCCCCACCAACAGCCCCAACTCTCCCCTTTTCGTGGATCCCAAAGTCTCAGCCTAAGAGAAAGGAGTGGAAAATTGCTTTGATCTTCCCCTACAACTTCCCCTACAAATAATCTGATGTTTGGATCTCTATCTGCCTGTGCCTATTTCTCACTTGGTTCAGAATGTACAGAAAGACTAAAATCGATAATGGCTAAGATTTCCTGAGGCTTTACTAGGTACTAGGAAGGCACAGGTTTAGTCTACGGCCATACCACCCTGAACGCGCCCGATCTCGTCTGATCTCGGAAGCTAAGCAGGGTCGGGCCTGGTTAGTACTTGGATGGGAAGGCACAGGTTTAGAGGATTTTGGTGAAATGTGCCAAGTCACTGGCTGGTCAGTGATGGGGACTACACGACCCCCAAGCTCATGCTTTCAGGAAGTCCGTGGGGGCATTCAGCACAAGCAAAAAATAAGCAAGTGAGACAACATCAAACTAAAAGCTTCTGCACAGCAAAGGAAATCATCCACGAGATGAAAAGGTGACCTACTGAATTGGACAAGATATTTGTGAATCATATATCTGATAAGGGGTTAATATTTAAAACATAAAAAATGTATTCAACTTAAAACCAAAAAGAAAGAAAGAAAAGAAGAAAAAACAACCCAACCAAAAATGGGCAGAAGATCTGAATAGATATTTTCCCAAAGAAGACATACAGATGGCCAACAAACACATGAAAAGATACTCATCATCACTGATCATCAGGGAAATGCAAATCAAAACCACAATGAACATCACCCCACCTGTCAGAATGGCTAGTATTGAAAAGACGAGAAATAAGTGTTGGCAAGTTTGTGGAGGAAAGGGAAGTCTTCTTTGTTTAAAAAGATTTTATTTATTTATTTATTTATTTGACAGTGAGACACACAGCAAGAGAGGGAACACAAGCAGGAGAAGTGGGAGAGCAGGCTTCCTGCTGAGCAGGGAGCCCCATGGAGGACTCCATCCCAGGACCCTGAAATCATGACCTGAGCTGAAGGCAGACACTTAACAACTGAGCCACCCAGGCATCCAGGAAAGGGAAGTCTTGTGCGTTGTTACTGGGAATGGAAAAGAATAGGAAGAGAAAAAAAAGAATGGAAAGAATGGAAAAGAGTATGGAGTCTCCTCAAAAAAATTAAAAACAGAAATAACACATAACCCAACAATCCCACCTCTGGGTATTGACCCAAAGCAAACGAACATTCTAACTTGAAAAATTATCTGCACCTCTGTGTTCACTGCAGCATCATTTACAAGAGCCAAGATATGGAAGCACCCTAAGTGTCCATTGGTGGATGAATGGATAAAGAAGACGTGGCATGTATATACAACGGAATATTACTCAGCCATTGAAAGAAGTAAATCTTGCCATTTGCAACAACATAGAGGGAACTTGAAGGCATTACCCTAAGTGGAAGAAGTCTGACTGAGAAAGATAAATACTGTATGAGCTCACTTTTATGTGGAATCGTGTAAAAACAAAACAAAACAACAACAACAATAAAACCTGAGCTCATGGATATAGAGAACAGATTGTGGGTTGCCTGAGGTGAGGAGTAGATGAAATGGGTGAAGGGAGCCAAAAGGTACGAACTTCCAGTTATAAAAGGAATAAGCCATGGGGATATAACATATAGCATAGTGATGATAACGAATAATACAGTATTGCAATTTTGAAGGTCACTAAGAGAGTAGATCTGAAAAAGATCTCATAACAAGAAAAAAATTCCATAACTATGTGTGACAGTGGATGTGAAATGGATTTATGGTGGTGATCATTTCATGAAAGATATAAATCTTGCATCATGGGGTACACCTGAAACTAACATCATGTTGTATGTCAATTGCAACTAAATAAAAAAAAAACAAAGTTAAACAATTTAACTTGGAAAAGAAAAAGAGTTCTATGGGATGGAGAATCTGGGGCAAGTCAAAGGCAGGAAGCTGGAGAGAGACCCACAGATGGTATAGGGGAAGGTGTCCTTGGGGTCCTTGGGACAGGCACAAGTATAGTTCCTGTTCTGCATGTCCTTGCTGACCCGTGACAGCTGTCACATGTGACAAGGAGCAGGGATTTGTTTGGCTATGCTGCTTGGGTTTTCTGGGGCCTCCCTGACCTCAAATATTCTTTCTCTTCTCCAGGTAATTCCAAAGTGGCTCTGAAAATAGTCAGCATGGGTACAGAGATTTTGGCAACTTCAACCCTATTGCCCAAACTTTGAAAATGTCATTGTTTGAGGATGCAATTTATAAGCACAATTTCAGAAAACGAGTTTTCCCTCTCTCATTTCTCCTTTTCCAGTGTGTATGATAGGGGGAGCTAAGAGAGATGAAAAACAAGTTTAAAAATTAAACAAAACACCACCAGAGCATTTCAAAGGCAGTGTTCATTTTATATCACTAGCGTCTATGGAGTCAAAAGACAAGGATAGCCAGTTGCAGGCCCTCTTGCTGGGGCCCTTCCTCTAGCCAGGAGGGTAGGGAGGGTATTAGAGCAGTGATGGGAGAGCCTTGGAGGCCCTGGCAGGTGGTAAGGGGCATCACCTGCCCTTAGTGCCCGAGGATGTTTCTGACTTCGCTGACCTGGGAGCCAGAGCAGGATATGAGACTTTGCAAAACTCTGCCCAGAAAATTCTAATAGTCCGGGAGGTGTGGCTTCTCTACTTAGGACCCGTCGGTCTGAAATGCTTGTGACAGCTTTGCTGTCCCAAGTGTAAATTCCCAGACAGTCCCATTAAGACTGCATTTGCAGAAGGGAACTTAATCCCTCACCCAAAGATAACTTCCAGTATTGCTGATGTCTACCTCCTGGAAGCTCTTGTCTTGCTAAACTGGAGGGAATATTTGGGGCACTGTGCAATAGGGGGACTCTGGAAAGGAGAGCGAACCAGTCAGAGTTTTGGGCCAGGACCATCTTCTGGCTCTGCCTCTCCTAGGGCGGCACTGGCTTGCTGTCCAGCAGTAAGGTCTCCTGCAGGACTGAGCCTCACCAGGTGGGGCTGACTCAGTCCTCCTGACATGACTTGATGGCCTCTTGAACAGGCAGGGTCCTTAGCATTCACCATATCGTTCCAGGCAGAACCCCATGGCTTCGCATATCTCTCATCACTCCACAGCCCTCCACTTCCCAAAAGGTTCCTTAGTTTTTCTTGCAGGCTTGCCATGGCCAACACCTGCTTGGATCACTTTTCTTTCCAGTTTTCCCCTTACCTCTACAGCTGAGTCGAAAATCTAGGCAGAACGGAAAAGAAGGAGAGGGCCCAGGGGATAGAGAATTTCTCCTTCTTCCCAGTCATCCTTATGCAATTTACTGCTGTCTGCACCAACCACCACAGAACAGTGCTCTGTCTCTTCCAGAACCTTTGTGGATTTTCCCACCCGCACACCCAGGAAGAGTTTGAGAAATGCTGGAGCAGGCAGTGAGAGTCCACCAGGTTTACGAAATAAAGTAAGCAGGCTGCCCATGACATTTCTACCCGCAGAAAGCTTTATGACAGCCTCTTTGGAAGCATTCTTTGAGGGGTATGTCATTTACTAAGAAGCTCATTCTAGATAATGCCATAAAAAGGCTTACCTTAGCTCATATGCCAAATCCTTAATCAAATAACAATGTATAGCTAAAGCCCGCCAAGACTCCTTGGATAAAAGCCACCGTGAGTTCTCCCTACAGGGCTGTAAGCAGATGAATCCGATGTATTCCACACAGTGTGAATGAATAACGCAGTCGAGTACGTCCTTCAGTGGGTCTGCTACAAATACCTTAGATTAAAAAAAAGATGGTTTCTTCATATTCATATTTTAGTGTCATGAGGTCATTGCCAGTTGGCTGGGCTTGCTGCTCGAATGAGCAAATGCTGACATTCTGACCTCAAACGCTGCTGCTTTTAAGAGAGCCCATGCACAGGCTCTCGAAACCAATCACAGACCAGTCACAAGTGATGTTCTGCAGACAATGTTAACAGGCCGGAAAAGCAAGGCAAAACATCCATGATCATGCCAGAGGGAAGGAGGATACTTCTTGCACAACATCCCCCCACCCCTTATTTGATGGTTTCCAATAGTTCCTTATTTATGAGAAAATGGTCTGTATGCTTTTGGCCGGCATAGTATAAATTTTTCAATATGGTTTACTTGGAATGTTGGGTAGGGAGCACAGCTGACCATGTGGAAGGCCACCTGGTCTTAATTCTGAACTCCTGAAGCATAGTCTCTAGAGGCCCATAAAGGTTCTACAGTTCCTCGGGCTCTGAGAAGTAGGTGTAGAGGCTACTGAAGATGAGCATTCGTCCAACCATCATGTCAACATCCAGTTACTTATTTATTCATCAAGAGAGGGTGTTGAGGGATGTCTTTGAGTTGGTTTTAGAAAAATGTGTTCCATGGGAAGTTAGCGATTGCTTTCTTACTGGCAGGAAATTGACATGATGCATTCATGAAAGAGAAGGACATCAGTGAATTAGGACAAAGATTTCCCAACCCAATATGACTGCTCAGCTTATGATTCACATGTTGAACATGAAGTCAGAAGCTATCTTGGAATTGAAAAAGTCTCATGATGTATAAAGCTGCTTGAGCGCCCCAGAAAAACATCAAAGAGAGGGACCCACCAAGGTTTCCCATGGGACTGCCATGGGATCATGAAGAAAGCACGTGATAGGGGAACAAAGGAACTTATTCTCTCATCTTTGGCCATTGCTTCAGAAGTGGAGGACAACCAAATGATTAGGAATTTTCCAGCTAGGAAAAGAACTTTTCAGCTTACTATACCAACTTCTTGTCAATGTTAATATATATCATTTTCATGTTAATTAAATAATAATATCTTGTGCCAAAAGACTTTATGAGAAATGGAATCCAGGGAAAGAAATGCTATCTGATTCAATTTAGTGTTTGATACAAGTAAAATAAGTAGCAAACAAGATAGATTATTCATAAAATAATGAATCACAGCCTTTCATGTCTGTAAGAGTTGGCACGAAGGTCATTCATTCATTCAGCAAATGTTTACTCACAGCAGGGGATTTTTTTCTGTTCTTCATGGGGCACCTCATGTTACTTTGCGTAGGGCTAATGTCGTGTGAAGAATGGCCAGTGGTTTCTGTGTCCATCCTGGAACATGGAAAGAAACATCAATTCATGTCAGACCGAAGAAGCCACCCCCAAGGCCAGTGTCCTCGATCGTTCTCTAGATAAGTTATGATATGAAGCTAGCCACTCCTATCCACAAAGCTAAAATGAAGATTACTTGTTTCTCATGTGATAGTTTCCAATGGGTTTTCCCCATCAGTGAATAGCTCTGCTTCAAGCAACAGTGTGAGCCCCGGTCCCTTTTCCTCTCCTTGTGCTGTCCTTTTCAGCTCTTGGCTGTCAGCTTCTCCCTACTCATCTGCATCAAGCCAGAGGCAGAAGAGCTTGGAGGCAGATGTGTATGACGTCTTAAAGGGCCAGAACTGCCATCACACATTACTTCCTCCCATGGGTCGGAACTCCATCAATGCCACTAGCCAAGCCACAAGAGATGCTGGGACAGCCTAGCTGTGTGCCAGTGAGGAAGAGGGATACAGTCGGCTCTGCCACAAAATACATTTCTTGAAAGCTTACAGTGGGCCAGGCACCATGCTAAGCGCAGCGGGATTGAATGGTACACACCATTACATTGTCAGTTTCACAGCTGGTGCAACATGTGGCAGAACTGAGACGAGACCCAGGTAGTGAGACTTCAGAACACACATCCTTTGCCGCTGTGCTGTCTGCTCTGCTCTGCTCTACACTCCAGTCATAGCCCCACGCCAGAAACTTGGCGGAGGGCTTCTCTGAACACAGCCTACTGCCTCTGTCCACCAAGGGGCTGAAGGAGCGGTTGCCGCTTCCACAGAGTATTGTGTGTGTGTGTGTGTGTGTGTGTGTGTGTGTGTGTGTGTGTGTGCGTGTGTGTGTGTGTATTGGATGGCTGGTACGGGTGACTTAGGTGAGATTTTTCTAAAATTGTAGGAATATGTTAAATAAAACATAATTAGGAAGAATGATTGGAGAGAAAGAAAAAAAAATCTCTTTTTAAAGTCCTTCAGTGAAGACCACCTTACACTTTTTTTTTTTTTTTTATGGTATCTTCGTCTGTAAGCAGATTAGGAGTTTCCTCTTTTTATCTTGTGCTTCATGTTCTGGCACAAAGTCTGGCTCCCTTTTTACCAGGGATTGAGAACAGCTGCTCCCTTTCCAATTTATTAGATGTAACATTCGCTTTTATTAAATTTCTTCTTTTTTCTCCTCTCTAGGCTAAAAGTATTCACTTCCTTGCCCCATCTCTCCTAGGAAGCTCTCCCATCTAGGGCTAACAGCATTTTGAGGATGGTCTTGGAGTCCATCAACCGTTCTGCCAGGGGACCCAGGACTGAGCGCAGAGCAGTGAGCTAAGGCCAGGAGCCATGACGTCGGGCTGCCTCAAACTGCGTGACCCTCAGCATGTGACCAGAACTCTGTGCTTTGAGTATCCTTATCTAAGAGACAAATGGGCAGAATAAGTTATTTCTAAATTTCTTCAACTCTTAAGCTCCTTTGAATGATTCTTAATAATTCTATTCCAGTGTTTTTATCTTGACTTAGAACATACCAACCCCAAAAAGAAAAAAATATATATATCTTTGTTAAAATAAAAGTCTGAATCACTTGACTTTGCACATTCTGGGTGCTGGAATCTTAACCAAACATTAGGTAAGACTTGTCCAGTTTAAATATTGGTATCTGATCATCCTCCGTGTGTGTGTGTTTGTGTGTGTGTAACCAGATAATTCAAAGTCAAATATAAAGTTCATGATTCAAAAGTCAAATATAAAAAGGTATAGATTGAGGAGTCTGACTCCCACACCTCTTCCTTTCTGCTGTGTTCTCTATAACCTCATTATTTCCTCTCCTATCACTACTTCTCTCTGCTTCTCACATATTATTCCAGTGATGCTCTAGGTAAGTGTTACCAATGGGCATGCTCTCTCTCTCTCTCTCAGAATAAATAAATAAATTAATTAATTAATGTGAGCCACTATGTCCTTGTCCACCACCATTCTTATTATATTATCCTCACCTTTTTAAAAAATTTGTTTTTGATTTTTTATTGAGATATAACTGACAAATAATGTCATATCCATTTCAGGTATACAATAATAGAATGACTCAATACATGTATCTATTGTGAAATGATTGGCATGATAAGTCTAATTAACATCCATCATCACACATAGTTTTTCTTCTTGTGATGAGAACTTCTACGATCTACTCTCTTCACAGCTTTCACATATACAATACAGATGGTTAACTCTTGGTCATGCTGCGGTACATTATATCCCATGACCTATTTATTACATAACTGGGGGTTTGTACATTTTGACCGCTTTCACCTACTCCCACCCACCTGTCTCTTTCCTTTTTCACTAGGCTCTGACATTTTCCCACATCTCTCTTTAGATGGTAGCCTCACTGTTTTTTTCATAGCTGCGTAGTATTTCATTGCACAGATGTATCATGAGTTATTCAACTGATCTCCTGTAGATAGATACTTGGCTTGATTCCAGTCTTGTGTCATGCCAAACATTGCTGCAATAGGTTACTTTGTAAATATGTGTCCAATTCCTTCTGTAGGATAAATTCCCAGAAGTAGAATTGCTAGGTCAAAGAGTAAATGCACTTGAAGTTCCACTAGATTTTGCCAAATTGCCCATCATGGGGTCGTGTCATTCTTACATGTGCACCCTCAGTATAGGGGGATCCTGTTTTTCCACCACCTCTCCCCATTGGATGGATTGTCAAATCTTTGGACTTTTGCCAATCTGATAAGTGAGAAATGGTAACTCAGGATGGTTTAGATTTTATTTCTTATATTAAGAACAAGGAGGGCGTCTGTGTGGCTCAGTTGGCTAAGTATCTGCCTTTGGCTCAGGTCATGATCCCAACAGTCCTGGGATCAAACCCCACATTGGGCTCCCTGCTCAGCTAGGAGCCTGCTTCTCTCTTTCCCTGTACCTGCTGCTCCCCCTGCTTACGCTCTCTCCTTCTCTCTCTCTGTTCAAAAAAAAAAAAAAAAAAAAAAAAGAGAGAGAGAAAGAGATAGAACAAGGATCTCAGAGCCCTTTGAAAGTAACAAGCAGATTTGTTAAGAATGACAAAGTCACAACATGGTACCAACTATATCTGATTTACTACTTAATCTTTAAACCAGAGGTTTTCCAGCTGGCTACTCAGTGAAATCACCTCAGGAGCTTTTTAACAAATGTGAGAGCCTGGGTCTCACCCCAGGCCAATGAAAGCAGAGCCCCTGGAGACACAGCTTTTTCTCATTGTCTCTCAAACTGAAGTTCTCTGGCTCATGTATCTGCCTTTTCTCTAGCTGTGTCGTCTGTGTGGCATCTGGGGCCAGCTTCCATATTCTCCTTTTCTATAGCTATGGAGGAACATTCTAAGTCTGTTTTGTAGCAAGCATCCTTCCTGCTTGGGAACACAGTTGCAAATAGACTCCATTGAATGGCCTGTTCCAACAAGCCCTAAGTAACATGTCAAGCCCCCCGCTGTGAGAGCATCGCTGCTCAGCCCTTCCTGCGCAGCACCTGCAGTCTCCACCAACATTGGGAGCAATAGGATTCCAAGGCTAGCTCACGTTCACTCTTAGGTTTTTGTTCTCCCAGCACATTTCCAGCCTTAGCTAGTGTAGAAGCACTCTGGATTTTCAGACTGTATTCCAAATGCAAATAATCTCTCTTGATAACATGTGTGCCTGAAGGCAACGGATAGTCCTATATATTATAGAAATAAAATTGCAAAACTCTGTGGCACCAATTTCAAAATCATCTCCCATAACTGAGAACTATGGCTTAGGCATTTAGCCAAGTGGTAAAACCTTAGCCACATCTCCAGTACACCTTCCTAATGCACGGTGGCTAGAGGGGGCTAAGATTCTGGTCTTTAAGTGCCCAGGAGACTTCAAGATTTGATCCAAGGGATACACAGACTATAAGTGGCAAAAGGTTGCTGCCCTTCATCCTCGTGCCCTATAGAGAAAGCAGTTCACTTCTTTGTCCTTCAGGCAGGGTCAGCCGTGGGTCTCAGCAAGGGAGGTCCTTGTGGGGGCATGGGAAAAGAAAGGGAATATAGTGTGCGTTTCAGGTCAGAGGTAACTAACTCCTGCAGGCTGAGGGCTGCCCTGGGGCTTGCGTGGATTCTAAATCAGCTGCAAAACTGGCCTGCAGTGAGTATAGAGGCAGTAATAATCTTGAGGACAGAGAGCAGTGATAATCTGATCCGTTGGTAACACCCTCTGAAGGGTATCTGGGCCAAGTCAGTCCAGAATAGGCGCATTTATCAAATGAATTTGACTAGTAAATTGGGACTCTACAAAAAACTGATCATTTTCCATTCTTTTCCCCATGTATTTATCATGCCCACTTTTCATTCCTGACAACTTCTATGGCTTGGAAAGATGGCGTTAAGAGTTTGAAAATGAGCACAACTACCCCTCTTATTGTCTTCAGTGTCTCAGACTTCACTGGCATGAGAACAGGGATAAGTTCATTCCCACGGAGAGGATGACTCCTCCCTGTCCTTTGACTCTCGTCCAGAAAGAATGGTCCTCGGGTGCCTGGGTGGCTCAGTGGGTTAAAGCCTCTGCTTTGCTTTCGGCTCAGGTCGTGATCCCAGGATACTGGGATCGAGTCCTGCATCAGGCTCTCTGCTCGGCAGGGAGCCTGCTTCCCCTTCTCTCTCTCTCTCTGCCTGCCTCTCTGCCTACTTGTGATCTCCGTCTGTCAAATAAATAAATGAAAAACCTTAAAACAAAAAAAAAAGAAAGAATGGTCCTCACTTCTGTGGCTTGTCACTGAGGCAGGTTGAACAACTGTGTGGAGAGATGTAGAGGGCCAGTGAGCGGGGACACTTGCTGAATGTGGTTCAGAACAGCAGTGGAGGCCCCTGGGGACCACCTCACCCAGAGTGGAGCCCTGACTGACCCAGGTGTCTCAGCAGGGCTAGTTTCCCCCGGAACAAAAACACCCACAAATGAAGACCACAAATTTCAGTGGGCTGTGCTGTGAATTCAGAAATTTCTTTAAGAACAGAGAATATATGAAGTCATATCTGGGAATCAAACAATAAAAGGGACATAAATTTTGAAGCAATGGAGCACAAATTCCTTACCACCATGAAAATCCCTGAAAAGATGTTGTCAAGTGTCCCTTGTCCCTCCATGATGCACAGGGTAGACTTTCACTCCTTGTGAGCTCTCCGAGGTGGGGGGGTGGAAATAAACAAGCTAGCTTTCCAGCATCACAAATTCAAAATAGTCATATTAGCTGTTCTTAGAGCTGTTTTACCTGGTTATTTGGACACCCACAAAGCACAAACCAAACGCTTGCCTGGTTTTCTTCTGCTAGTGTCTAGAAAAATCTATTTTTTCCTTTTTGGCTGCTTCTTGACCTCCCTTTCCCCCAGTGCTACTTATAAAATGGCAAACCTTTCATTCTGAGTAATTACTTAGTAGGACCAGACGCTGCTCTTTCCCACAGCGTGTCTCCCTTCTCTGTGATTCTGAAACAAAGGCAAGTGACATTTCTCAGAAAGAAGTCGGAAAATTTGAACCCGAAGAAGTGTGCCACTCGGTGACCCAAAGTTTCTGGGAGGTGCCAGATCCACTTCCTGCCTCCAGGGTTTCCCTTTCCTGGTCCCCAGAGAGAAATGCCACCCGTGCAATTTTCCGCATCTCATTCTGAACTCACGAAGGTTCTCATTATATTTTCAACACAAAACCTCAGCATTCAAAACTAACCATTTCAGGATGAAAATGAAAAGATATGCAAGCCTCTGTTAACGGGAATAATTAGAGGAACAGAATCTCAGCTGCGCTGACCGCTCCCTTCCCTTCGAGGATGTGGACAGGCCAGAGAGCCTGGTTCACACCCAAAACCTTCCCCCGGCTCTCCTTGAGGCCAAATGACCTTCTGCACCGTCCTGGAGAACCCCCTCTTATTTATTTATTTGTTTTTCCAGCAGTCCTGATGGGAAAGGCAGGGGCTTAGAACTTTCTGCAGGAAGCTGGCCAATGCCTATGCTTTTCGAGTTTACCTGGTGTCCTTGGCTTCCTGGAGGAGGGAGCACAGGCAGGATTGCATTTCAAGCATGGCCCAAGGCTCAGCTGTGTCATGCTCCAGGACTCTGCACTTCTGCCCGCCAAAGGAGTTTGTCCAGGATTTAAATTAGGTGGAATTTTAAAGATTTTTTTATTTTTATTTTTTGATAGAAAGAGACTGCAAGTAGACAGAGAGAGAGGGGGAAGAGGCTCCCTGCTTCAGAGAGCCTGATGTGGGGCTGGATCCCAGGACCCTGAGACCATGACCTGACCTGAAGGCAGAGCCTTAACCCACTGAGCCACCAGGTGCCCCTAAATTAGGTGGAATTTCGCAGAACCTGTACACTGATATGTTTTCAAATAGAATGGTTTTTTTCCAGAGAGGGTTGTCCATACTTGTGGAGGAAATGCCCTGAGCTTTTCCAGGGAGAAGCGGGCCAGACACCCAGCCCCGTGGAATTCCCAGCCGAGCCTTGTACAGAGGTTAAGGCCAGCTTTCGGGGCAGCCCAACGAGTTCAGGAATTGAACAGTGGCCAGACAGGTGCTATTTAGTCCAGAATTATCACGACCTTTGTTATTTGCCTCATTCATGGGCCCCCAACCTCATTTACTTTTAGTCATGAGAAACCTCCTTCCCTGAGGGATCCATTAGTGGGAAAAAGAGGCTGATTTCAGATATGGGAACTGGAGGAGGTAACAGATAGCCTGGTCTACCTGGCCCAGGTACAGGCCCACAGGGAAGCTCTGAGGACTTAGCCTGTGTGGGAAGGGTGGCAGATTCCAGGGGCACGGAGGTCGGAGAACACCATGGGCCTTCGAGGAGCAGGACCTGCGAGAAGAGTGGTTTTCGGTGAGGTTCGCATGTATACTTTATTTTTTTTTAATTTTAGTTTATTTTTCAGTGTTCCAAGATTCATTTAGGAGCACACTTTGCAATCCACAGAGGGTGAAGATGTAAAAGTTCTTCAGGACGTTTTGATGGGACACCCAGAATTTGGCTTTATTATATATCACTACTGTGAAAGGAGCAGAAGTTATAATTTGTGAAGTGAAATTCATCAACATATAGAGAGTTTAAAAAAAAATGGCAGTGTCAATAAACTATTCTTGGGGAGGTCCTGCGGTGGGGTTGAATTCTTCTGAAGCACGGGCTTGGAGCCCATGAATCACTGTGCTTTACTCTTAGCCCTGCCGCATAGCGATGGGGAGAATTGCACTTCGAGGCTCAATTTACTTGTTTTTAAGGTGGGAAAATTATACACGACTTAGGAGAGAGCTATGGGTGTTGTGTATGAAACTATCACTTCATAGTCGCTGAAATGCTAGATCCCCACACCCTCCTCTTTCAATGAATGGAAGAGTTCAAAATTCAGTTTTCTGCTTGGCCTAGGTTAAGTCTCTTTTGGTTCCATCCTTGTTTAAAAAGGCTTTCTAAAATGCATTAGTGCATTAAATCTGACTTCTTCGGAGTCATTCAAAAATTCAACATGCTCCTCCCTCTATGTTGAATATCCATTCGTACTGTCCCGTACTGCGAGTGTAAGAGATCTGGGGAATTGGGATGGACATGAATTGTAAGGAATGGTAGATATTTTTAAAATTCTGTTCCCAGTTTTCTCATTTAGCTATTTTTCCAGAAATGGAGTAGCATCAATAAACATGTAATTATTGAAGGGTTTTTGTTGAGTTTAAGTTAATTGAGATTTGTCCTATGTAACTATCTCCTTATCTTTCTGATGTCTAATATCTATATGCAACAAAATCTTTCAACTAGGATGAGGTTATGCTTGGGGTCCAATCTGATTATGTGTCCAGAAGTTATTTCCTGACATCGGTGGACCTGATTTGTACATCATTTATAGAATGGAAAGATTTAAAACTCAGAGAGAAACAATGAACAGACTGTTTCCTTATTCTGTCCATCAGCATTCGCTGAGTCACACTGAGCTCTTGGTGCTGGATGCTGTCAGATCTGAAAGCGGTACTGGTCACGGGAGGGGCAGATCGAGGGAGATCTCAAACTGTCCCATCATTCCCACCAGGAGCACACGTGGATTGCGGAAATGCCTCCTCCTGGGGTTTCTAATGGGAGGGGGAGACCCATTGGAAGTGGGAGTGGGGAACATTGGGCACGCCATTATTGCTGCTCAGGTCTGGCTGAGAATAGGACGTCTGCGAGGGGTGAGCTGAGTGTGTGGATTCTTCTCATATTCAGAGTTCCCTCCCACCCCCCGACGAACTGTTTGTGGGTAATAAAAACATGGACAGGCATGTCCAAAAATGAATAATGAGACTAAAATATATCTGAGTGACTTCAGTGTAGTGAGGCTAAGTATTATTTTATGAAATTTGTACTTCAATTGTGTGTATGAGTGTATGCCTGTGTCCTGGTTCGTGACATATACTGTGGTTCCTACTGTAGGTCAAGGTCAAACAAGATTGAAATGCCACTGAGTTGGCAATGGGTTCCCCACTGGAGGTAGTTGGGATGTATTTTATCTCCCGTAATCATGAGTGCCAGATTTTACAAATATGTGACAAATGACACACTAGTTCTCTACAATGTTCCTTCGTATGCTCCTGGAGCAAAAGAGGGAGAAAGATCATGATGCTCAGAAATCTTCTGGCCATGAAAATAGAAGAGGCTACCAATTCAGAGCAGATCAAAGCTCTGCCTATAAGGGAAAGCCTTCTTCTGTGAGGAAGAGGATAAGAATAATACTTTGTGTTCTTAAGGCAAGTACTATTATTCATCATCTTGATGGATCTTCTGTTTTCCAACATCTCCTTGAATGCATCGCTCCAAATGACAGAATGTCCAAACTTTCTTGAGACTGTTTTTAAACCTACACCTTTTTATTTAATGTTAGCATTTCCAACAAAATCCTGGAATCATTTCAGCTTCCACTCCAGACGTCAACATATACAGTTCTTCATTCCAGACTCAAACAAGCTAATCTGTATCAGCATTAAAATAGTTTAGTTCTGGGAGCCTTGGACGGGGGCAGGAGAAGAACAGAATCCTCACCTGAACACCCTCCCCTGTGGGTCCTCAGCTGGTCATGTCCTCTCTTCCGACCTCCTATCCTAAGCTACAAATCGAGAAGGTGGGCCCACTTTGGAC
Source organism: Taxidea taxus jeffersonii (assembly GCA_003697995.1). Lineage (NCBI taxonomy): Eukaryota > Metazoa > Chordata > Mammalia > Carnivora > Mustelidae > Taxidea > Taxidea taxus. The sequence continues at coordinate 61,499 of RCUC01166046.1, forward strand.
CATCTCTAAAGCTTCTCTCAACTGCAACCCTTTCCTTCTCTAGTCAAGTTAATTGTTCTTTTTTATGTCCAGGAACAGCAGGCTCTACCCACTTCCTTTCTTGAAATTTCTGCTTGAGTGTGGCTTAAAGCACAGGCTTACTCCTGTCTCGAGGGCAAGATAAGCTTCTGACGCCTGGTAGTAAGACACATCTAATTGGCACAAGTCAGGGCCATATGGACTGCTGTGGAGGTTGAATAAATGCCAGGACTGATTTAACTGGGTTTTTTAGCATGGAGGAGGTTGTCTGTATTTACAAATTATTTAGTACTGGTAAAGTATCTTTTCTCCCAGAAGCATAAACCATTTTCTCAAGCTACCCTTCAATTCTTTCTAAATTCACCTAATCCCATTCAGTGTAGAACAACTACAAGGCTTTTGACTCCAAGATATAAAAGGAAAAGAACCTAATAAAAGTCATAGAATGTCAGGCTAGTGATCCCCCATATCAGTTTATCTCTGACTCAGGTGCTGAGAGATGTGGGCTGGATGAGTCCTGCACTTTTCCTGCGTGACATTGATCTCTGACTATTAGCGATGCCTACAGAATATTCCCAAATTTCCCTTAAGACCCCATTAATTATGTCTAGTATGCATGAATTTATCTGAATCCATTTGAATCTATTTATAATTTCCCCTGACATCCTCAGCATAATTTGCTCCATATGTTTACAGCCTGCGTAGTAAACAGTGTTTCCTTTTATTTGTCTCCAAGACAACCTCCCTCAAACTTTAAGGATTCTGTCTTTTTGCTTAGTGTTTGTGACTGAGCTGGGCTTTCCCTTGGCATCTTCATCCTGTTGTCTTTCAGCCTCTGTTCCCAGGCAGCAGAGTTCCCCCCCCCCCCCCCCCCTGGCCCCCCCCCCCATGATAGAAGATACCCCATCCATGTCCCTCTCTCTGGACTTTTTGTGAAATGTTCATCTTGATGCTTGTGGGAAGAATTAGCCACAGCATTCTAGAGACTTGCCTTGGTGTCATTGAGATTCACACTTTCAGAAGAATAACTTCTTGTGCTTTTAGAACTGGGTTTCTTTGACACAATGACCCAGAGTCACATCTGGGTTATGAATTAAAAACTCGTGTCAATTATCATTCTGTCCAAAATAGACCTCATGCTTGACCAGTCACGCCCCTGGCCTACCCAACTTAGCAAAATAACTCATTGAAGATATATTGTAAGTCTACTCTGAGTTCCCTACTTATAACAATCTTGTATTCTAGCTGAGAAATTATGCATACGTGCACACACACACACAAGCACATCACGAAGGAGTCAGGGTTTCCACCAGGTTTTGAAAAGATTTGGTAGAATCTAAATGCACAGCAAAAGAAGATTAAAGAAAGAAAACTTGTTAGATGTCCCCTAATCTTCAGGGCCACAAATGGAGGTGGGAACGACCATTTCCATGGGCCAAGATGCAGAGACAGACTCAGAGAGGTTGAGAGTCTGCCCAGGGCATGATCCTGCCATGCCCTTTGGTTGGCAACGTGGGATCCCATTCTCCAAGGCCCTCATAACAGAGAATTCAATGTGAGCCTTTTACCCTGACCTGCCTTGCACCATGTTTCCTGAAATATTCCTGGTCTTCCCAGCTTCTGATATCCTGAATCGATTTCCCAGTTTTGGTCTTGCTGCCCTTGTGACCCAAGACTTGGTTCTGCACCCCAAGTGAGCTGTCTCTGTGTTCCCTCTCTGTCACAGCATTCATGGCCACTGGGACAGGCTTCCCAGACCTCATCCCAATCCTGCTGAGGGGACATGACTTTCATCCCCAAAATGGAACTCTGACCTATTGGATTGTAAAGTCTGTGTTTTTCACCTCGATCAATATCACCTCCAAGGGAGGAATGACAGGATGTATCAGGTAGCAAAGAATACATAATGCATGGTGGCTGGTGGCCTGTTACAAGATTTCCAGCTAGAACCCTTAGGAACATGTTGGCTGTTCTTCATTTGCTTTGCAGGCCAGAAAAACATAACAAGAAAGTTGCCCAAGAGCTACTGAAGTGGAAAAAAATACTAAATTCCTTTATTTTTCTAAATCAAATAAAATCTGACTTAATTGCCTACACAGCAAGCTTAGAAAAAAAAAGGGTGAGGAGTCTCTTTCTGGGACTTTCTCTGCCTCTCTGTCCCACTCCTCTGCTCCTGCTCCAACTTTGGATCATACAAGACACTGGCGAGGACCCATTTGTGGCTTCTGCTCTGCTGGGGTGCTTTCCCTGAGCTCACTGATGAACCTCAGGTGAGCAGTTCTTGGATGACTCCAAGTCAGGCCAGGAAGATCCCCTTGTGGTCCCTGGGAGAGATGGGGTACTATACTCCCTGGTTCCATTTTTCTCTCCTGACACACATATATCCCAGCTCGTATCACAGTGCAGTTGGGGTTATAAGACTGGCTCCTGCCCATGGGACTTGGCAGAGGTGATGTAGCTCACCTCCTGGAGTGACCACAGAACCCAAATGACTCTACACCAGCTCCATCTGACAGAACTTTCTGCCAGCCTGGAAACTTTCCATACATGTAATGTCTACTATGACAGCCACTAGTCTTAAGGCATGGAAGACCTGAATTTTTTATTTTATTTAATTTTCATGAACTTAAGCTCAAATAGTGGCCATCATACTGGGTGGTAAACATCTAGCCCCTTGTTCTCCTTCTGCAGTGATCTAGAAAGTCTGTGTTCTAGAAGGCATAGCTGCAAAATAGAAGCTGCCCAGGGCCCCAGGTCACCACATGGAGGCTGACCGCCCAGGAAAGTTGGTAACTTATAGTAGCTTGACTCACTTGTTTTGGGGGTATATTTGTTACTGCAGCGTGACCTGACCTGTCCTGACTATGGTAGCTTCTGGGGACTCACAGTTCCCCCCGTTGCCATCCCATCTGAGTCAGCTCCAACCCAGCCCTCCAGCCAGCTCTGCCCCCTGCCGCCCTGGGGGAGCCTACATCTGTGCTCCTGCCCTGTTCCTTTCCTGCTCCTTCACTGATCAATCCCTTCCCTCTTCAGCCTTCCATCTGCCAGAATTGCAACTTGGCTTGCTTATCCTCAGTGGGCCTAGACTGTGGGGACCAAAAACATGTCTATTTTTTTTTCTTTTTTTTTTAAATTTAAGACTGAAGTTGGGCCTGAGGGATATATTAGACTCACAGTCCTATTTGGAGATTGGATTAGATTTTTTTTTAAAGATTTTATTTATTTCTTTGTTAGAGAGAGAAAGAGAGCGAGCACAGGCAGAGTGGCAGGCAGAGGCAGAGGGAGAAGCAGGCTTCCTGCCGAGCAAGGAGCCCGATGTGGGACTCGATCCTAGGATGCTGGGATCATGACCTGAGCCGAAGGCAGCCGCTTAACCAATTGAGCCACCCAGGCGTCCCTATTTTGTTTTTTTTACACTAGGCTCTGCCTAGCAACTTCTCTCTGTTTCTCTGTCTCTCTGTCTCTCTCTCTCTCTCTGCAGCTCTATTCTTCCCCAGAGTCTGCCACCGAGAAAAACAAAGTACAAAATTTCTCAATAAGTACTATACTGCATTAAATTATTAATAAATCATCCAGTTTTAACTACAATTGCAGAGCTCTGGGAGTGGAGATAAGGGAAGAAATTATTTTCCTTTATTCATGCCAACTTGGCACTTTTGTCAAAGGCCTGAGATCCTGGCATGGGAAGTTCCACAGAAACAATTTATTTGAAAGTATAACCCAGCTGGGGCAGGCCACAGAGAGCTCAGCTTTAACCCCCCACCTACCCCGGCTGAAATCAGCAGCTCGCAGAACAAACCCCATCCCCACAGGGCCTTAGGAGGAAAGTCATATGTTACTGCAACTTTCAGTCAAGTTTCTTGGAGAGACAGAGCAGAAAAATCACAGCCCATGCCTCCGAGTAAATGAAACTCCCCATCAAACACTTCTTTTATTCCCCTCAAAGTTTCTCCCCCTTGCGGGCCGTTTCTTCTCTTACTCATCCCTCTCCTGGCCTCTCAAATTCCCTCCTAACACTGTGAACAACTTCCTTTCTCCCTCCACTTGGGCCCCTCACTCAGCAAAACAATACCTCCCAGAGCTGGTCCAACAGTGAGGATGTCCCCTCTCACATGTCCTTGTGAGGGGGGTTTACCTCCCAGCCCCCACCCCCCAAAGTGTTTCAACAAAAACAAATAATCTGACCTCCCTATTGTTAGAAAGGGATGTAACTGCGTTTTTCTTCCTCCCAGATGGTCTCATGCCACCCTTCGTGGGAGGGAGCACCCTTCCCTGGGAGCCTCCTGCAGCTGAAGCCAGGGACGATCTGGTCCTTTGAAGGGGGCCCGACTTTCTTGACCGGCGCTGTTGGCCCTGCGGCGGCCACAAGCCAGCACCAGCCAGTTCCCTGCCCCAGTGAACCTGCAGCTTTGCCCACAGCTGGTGGAAGGAAGCTGGTTCTCCCAGTGCCACCATTTCTGCTCCATCGCTCATTGTTCCTGGAGTTAGTTACCGCATTGGTGGTTCAAAGCCATACTCTTCCTTTGCTCTCATTCTGGAGTCCCGTGTTTTCCCCACCCGCCTCTATTATCCCGAGAGCCTTATTTTTCCTCTTGATCCAAACCAAACACTGTTTATCGGTCATAGGAAGGGCTTTGCAGGGTTCCTGCCCACGGCGAGGAGTGATACACAGAGCTTCCTGTGCAAGCGTGGCCGGGCGCCAACACAGGGGCAGATCAGAGCCACAGGCTGGAATGGTCTGTGCCAGGGCCGGGGAGACACATCTGTCCTTTCTCTGTCTGTCACTGGGGGCCAGACAGAGCCTCAGACACAAACGTCAAAGTGTGCCAGTGACCAGACCTTTCTCAGGGAGGACCCCATGTGCATGGAGTGTGGCTCCCTAAAGAACCGGAGAAGTGAGGTTGTGGAGCAGTGCACACTTTAGACGCACGCTAAAAGCTGCTCAGTAAAACGTGACAAAATACAGAGGGACGTTCCTTTCTTAGAGTTTGCTGGAATCTAAGGGGTTGGGATAGGTCATCTTAAGCACTGCCCCCCCCCTTTTTGAAGATTTTATTTATTTGACACAAACAGAGATAGCCAGAGAAGGAACACACAGGGGGAGTGGGAACAGGAGAAGCAGACTCCCCATAGAGCAGGGAGCCTCAGGCGGGGTTCGATCCCAGGACCCCAGGATCATGACCTGAGCCCAAGGCAGAGGCTTAACGACTGAGCCACCCAGGCGCCCCTTGAACGCTGCCCTTTGAGGGATAGTGTTATGAGGGGCTCCTGCCCAATCCATGAGAAGAAATGAGGCTTTCTTCCCACCCAGTGCCCCCATTTAACAGGCATGTGACCGTGGGAAGTTCCCTTATCTGCCAGCATCTCAGTTTCCCTGTCTGTTTGTTGAGGAGACTGGACTCAAGGTCTACTGTTGTGTGAACTGTCTGTATTCTAGTACTTACTAGATGCTGACAGAGAACATTCAGGAGGCTTGGCTCACAAATCAGGTGGTGGCCCTTTATCGAGTCAGTCCTATGTTGTAGGGACAACGGTGGGTACTAAGAATACAAGGGCAGCTGAGATGGAGTCTTTAGGACACACATGAGTAGATATGTAGATACATAACAAGTAGTTATGATGCCATGTGTAAGTGGCATACAATATTGAGGTAAGCATAAGGTGCTTATAGAAGCATAAAGAAGGAATATATTGCTGCCTCAAGAAGAGAGGTGGCTTTCTGGAAAAGTTTGATCTCCCCCTTGAGGAAGAACACATTACCAGGCAGAGAAGGGACGAGGAGGCAGGGGAGATGTGTTTCAGGAGGAGGGAGCCACCTGAGACAATTGTACTTGGAAAATGACCACCGTCTTCCCACCCGGCCTACAGTGTCTGCTCCCCACCTCTGTGCCTTGGGAGCCCAGCCCGGGTCATGGCGGAGTGGACCAGAGGTAGATACCTGTTTTCAAAGCAGCTGGTTTATAGCTCATTCTGGGCTCTGTGACTTGTGGCCTGGATTGAGAGGCTGAGCCAGTCAAGTTAGTCACTGCTCTGGATTCTGAAATTGGGAACTGGAGACAACTGTGGGGGGACTGAGAGGATGAGTTTACATGAATGGTGGTGCTGAGGCAGTGTTGGGGTTGAACCTGAGTGTGCAAAGTCCTGAGGGAGAATGAGCCACAGGAGAGTGGAGTGAGGAGAGATGAGGAAAGAGAGGCCTTACAGGAGGAGTCTGAGTTCTCAAGCATCTTTTTCCACCTCCTCACCCTGGGAGACCCTGAGAGAGGACCAGCCTCCAGTTCCAGGAAACGTCTCATCTCTGTTCTCAGGAGTCCTGTCATTTTTGTTGGGACTCTTTTTATTTCTTTTGGATTAATCTCATAAAATTTTAAACAATAATTATATAGACAAAAATTTTTAAAGACTTAAATAAATATTCATTTATTTGAGAGAGAGAGAGAAAGAGCAGGGGAAGGGGTAGAGGGAGAGAATCTTCAAGCAGTCTCCCTGCTGAGCATGGAGCCCAACTTGGGGCTTGATCCCATGACCCATGAGCTGAAACCAGTGTTGGGTGCTTAATTGACTGAGCCACCCAGGCACCCCTATAGACAAAATTTTAACACACACCCATGCACTTATTACCCCCATATTAGCAAATATTAGGAATTTGTCATGCTTGTTCTGGATATGTACATTATAAAAGATAAGAAATCACAATTTAAATTTAACGTCAAATATTCTCTTTCTTTTCTTCCCTGATCTCTCACTCTCTTCACAAAAAAGAAATTAGAAATTCGGCCTGTATCCATGAACATTAGATGAAGGGACAATACCTGTATCAGAAGGGAAAAGGACTTTCCACAAGTGGGAGCTTGCATCCATGTCTCACTGACAAGAATCTTGTCACATGGCCACTGGAGCCATTCCAATCTATGAGGGGGGCTGAAACCAACTGTGTTTTTGGGTGCTGTTGTTTATTCAGTCTGATGTACTGCTTAGAAAAACAAACAAACAAACAAACAAACAGTAATGTAAAGATGGAAATACATTTTGGATGGCAACAAGCTCGTCCTGCTGGTGAGACATATTTGTCAATCTGTAGTTATCACTCTGGCATTTTTATAATTTTCTCTTTGTCTTTAGCGTTCCTCATTCTCAAGACCATGCGTCCATGAGCCCATTTTTTTGTGTGGATCCTGCTGAGGGTTTAGTGTGTTCTGCCTTTAGCTTTGAAGGATTCATGTCTTCTCCACCACCATTTGCTTTTTCTGAAACATCTTATTATAGCATCCCAGGCTCTTTGGTTTCTTTTTTATGTTTTCCATCTTTTGTCTCTTATCCTACATTCTGGGTGATTTCTTCAGAGGTATTTTCTAGTTTAATTTTCTAGTTTAATTTCTAGATGTCATCTGTTGAGTTGTGTTAAATTTTTGTTCCACTATCCATCAAGTTGTTGTTTTTTTTTAAATTAAGATTATAGCTGTATTTCTACACTGTCAATACAGTTGTTTTTCATTCTGGTTTCTCTTATTTTGTAAGGTTCCTTTATTGCTTTATGGAACATTTTTTTTTTCTTTATCTCTTTGAACTTGAAAATGAGATTTATTTTAGGAAGCAGGTTTGACTAAGAACTTAGTTATTGAAACTGCATGATGGGCACATAGAGTGTCTTTAATTTTTCTCCAATGCATGTGTTTGAAATTTTCCATTAAAAAGTTTGAATGATGAGGGGTGCCTGGGTGGCTCAGTGGGTTAAGCCTCTGCCTTCGGCTTGGGTTATGGTCTCGGGGTCCTGGGATCGAGCCCTGCATCGGGCTCTCTGCTTGGTGGGGAGCCTGCTTCCCCCTCTCTCCCTCTGCCTGCCTCTCTGCCTACTTGTGATCTCTCTCTCTCTCTGTCAAATAAATAAATATTTTTTAAAAGTTTGAATGATGAATCCATGGTTATAAGCACATAAGAACATTATTTTTCAAAGTTTACTAGGTTGCCATTTTCCTGGTATGGGGTTGTTCTCTGGTATGTAAAGAGCAGATTTACTGAAGGCCCCTTCCATTCCTCAAATATTAATTCGGTGCCTACCCTTCTGTGCGGGATAACAGTGAACTACCCTAGCACTTACATTCTAGTGGAATGACACAGATCATAAACAGAAAGAGAAATTGGAGGTGGTTAATAAAGTTACACATTTATAAAAAAAAGTTTTAATGCTAATACATATTTATTTTGGATTTCAGTTTTTTCCCCTGGTTCTAAGGGCAATAGGAGTCTCATTGGTGGGATATGAGACTCATTTCATGCCTCATTGTTATCATTTCTTGAGAGTGATTCTTGGGCAGGTGCTGCTTTCTGTGGGACATCCAGATGAACCAGGCTTTAGGACTGGCCCCACAGGAAGGCTTTGGTTTTGATTCTGCCCGGCCTGGAGGGTTTCACTATTTTGCTTCTCTTCTTGGTCTCCTGTATCATGTAGACCGTCCAAGTTTGCGCTCTGACTCCTACTACATAATCCCTTTCCCAAACATAACTTTTGTGAACTTTTGTGAAACTTTTCTCTGGTGTTTACCCAGGCCAATGGGCAGAATTTTTGTCATTGTTTTCTTGGCCCTTTGTAATTTATGCAGTGACCTTATGCAGGTAGATAGAATCCAGCTTCTCTTGTGCTGGTCTGCTTCTCTTGATCTCATACCCATCCTGCAGACAGCAGAGCTGTGGAGACCTTTGTGGCCTGAACTGAGTTTCATCTCCTACTAACCGCTATGAATTTGAGTTCCTTATTTCTGGCACCGAGGGATTTCTCTCTTAGTTTTAAGCATGCATCAAGACCAAAAAAGTTATTTTATTACGTTTTACTACATTCCGTATTTTGGGGCTAGAAGGAGGGGAGTGGGCTTGGCAGTCTGCTTAGGTCTGGACTTGGTCCAATGTCATTGCCTTTCCAAGAGCTCTTGGCATCCTTGTAATAAACTTCCACTTCTCTTAAGCTTGTTTGAGTGAGTATCTGCACCCTGCAATCAAAAAAGCTCTAACTAGAACAGACATGATGTGGTCAGGGAAAGATGAAATGATAGAAGATAGAAAGATGATAAACAGTTTTATCTCCGGGAGTTTAACAAAAGTTTCCAGCTAGGGAGTGATGTGACTGATCTGTGCGTGAGAAAGACACAGGATGCAGCACTTGGAAAATCAGACTGCTTGGTGTTGGGGACAGGGAAGAGAAGAGAGGCAGAAAGACTTTCTATAGCCATAGCAATAATGCAGGTGAGAGGTGATGAAGCCCTGAACTAAGGCAGTGGGAATGTGGGCTTTTAGGGGGAAAAAAAATTAAAATTGGTGAGTATCTGCTCTGGCTACATTTTTCATGAATTTTCCCATCTACTGTTTGCAACACTCTGGAGAGTTCCATATTTAATTATTATCCCTACTTACAGATGAGAATTTATAAGCTCAGAGAGATTAAGTAATTTGATCTAAGTCATACAACTAGTAAGTGGCTGAGTCAAAATTTGAATTTAAGTCTCTAACACCAAAGCTCATCCATGTTCTTTCCTTTACATAAAGACCTTTTATGTAACACAAGAGTTGGTAACACTTGTATGTGGAAGATGAGGAAGGAGGAAAAGTGGACAAGGACCCTTGAGGTTACTAGCTTGGGGAGCTATCAACTGGAAAGGTTATTAATTGAGAGAAGGGATATAGGAGGCAGAGCATGCTTGGGGAGGAAGGAAATTAATCCATTTTGTGCAGTGGCTGGAGGTCATCTAGGTAGAGATTTCTAGTGAATAGTTGAAAATAAGGGGCTGGACCTGAGGAGGGAGTTCAGCTGGAGATACAAACTTTGAGTCACGGACTTATTGCTGGTTATGGAAACCAAGTGAGAGGATGAAAGTCTTTAATGAATTGGTGGAGTAAGAAGAGAACTAAGGGTGTACGGTGGGAACGATTAATGTTTGAGGGGAGGGTATAGATGGAAATAAATTGATATAATTGGTATAGAGGAAATAAATTGGGGAATATGGTTTAAAAAAGAAAGGCAGAGGATCTATGGTGAGTGGAATCTCAAAAACCAAGAAAAGAAAAATTTCTTAAAGAGTGTATTTTCAATACTAACAAACGCTAAAGAGGTCCAACAGGATATAGACTAAAAATAAGACATTGGATGTGCCAATTAGGAAGTCATTGATGACCTTTGCAAGGACAGAGAAAAGGAGTGATTAATCCTGCCTGGGGCAGGCCAGAGAAAGGCTTCACAGAAGACTTGACATTTGAGTTGGGCCATGAAGTATGGTGGGACTGTGCCAGCCAGAGAAGAGGGTGAAAGGCATTTCAGGCAAAGGGAACAACATCAGGGAAAAACAAAAATCCAAGCTAAGGCACCATTTGGAATTTAGTTAGAGCTCTTTGGATTTTCACAGGCAACATCAAGTTGGCAGCACAAGTATATTAAGCCATGTTTTGTTTTCTACATTTCAGATAATCTTATGGTTTCTCTTTCCACTGTAGACATAATAATGGAGATTGGGAAATATGACTGGTGTCTTCCAAAGGGACAAAGGGTTTAATCCTTCAGGAAAGCAGAGTTCTAATCAAGTGGAGTGAGTGGGAAGTCTCTCCAGGTACATCTCACAGATCACGTCATGATTTGGAAGGGCAATAAATGCCAGCTGTGACAGCAAGTCATCCAAAGCTCTCCACGGTTTGACATGATCTAAGTCTCATTCTCAGGCATAGAGTCTGATGGGGTCAAGCAGCACTTGTGGGCAGCTCTCTTCCACACAGTGACTCAGAGATTGGTGTTCCTTCCATATGTGCTCTGAAATCTCAGACTCTTTCACTCCCAGCAGGTGGATGGGGGAAAAAAACATAGAGAAATCATACTGGACACTTAGTCACCCCAGGATGGAAGTGACATCTCACTGCTACTCAAATTTGTCTTCCATATTTAGTCAAACGGCAAAGAAGATGGGGAAATATTTGTAAACACATTGATACTGTGAGCACTAATTATATATTCCATTGATTGATATTAACATATTGATTATTAAAATATTCTTTGTTTTGTTGGAAAATGTAAAAGGCCTTAGGCATTGTCCATTTTCTATGTTTCAAGGTAAGCCTGGTCATCTGATTCAGGGCTTACATCTCAGTCTCTTTTTCAAAACAATATTTCATGTCTTTCATGGGAATGTAAACTGGTGTGGTCACTGTGGAAAACAGGAAAGAAATTCCTCAAAAAATTAGAAATAGAACTACCATATAACCCAGCAATTCCACTTCTGGATATTTCATGTTCAGTGCAGCATTATTTATAATAGCCAAGACATGGAAACCACCTAAGTGTCCATCAATGGACGAATGGACACAGATGTCACACACCCACACACACAGTGGAATTTATTCAACCAAAAAAAATAATAAGGGAAATATTACCATTAGTGACCACAAGGATGGGCCTTGGGGGCCTTATTCTATTTTTTTTTTTTCTTTTAAAACCTGAGGACCGCGCACAATGCTGCAG